>JAZHYW010014748.1:0-16017 GCA_037355805.1 Ixodes ricinus
GTTGGCGTTGTATAATGGGTCCCACGCAGCGCTGGCTGTGAAAAGAACATGATGCTAGCTGCTGGAGATCGCCAGCCCCTTATTTTTAGTGTGTTCGCCAGCAAACTAAGGCTGTTTCTTGTAACGGCCTGCTTTCGCGTAAATAAATTTACGCGAAAAAATTGGAACAATATTGACGGCGAGGGATTTATTTGAAATTCTGCGCGCAAAGTTCATGACGTCACGGGTCATTCCGTGAATGACCATCGCGGTCAGTCGAGAGGCAGCCAGATCCACCTCTCCTCCACGCGCCCGAAATGCGGAGAGAAAACAAGTGAAAGCGAGGCGAATCGCGTCTCGCGCCCTCAATATTGCTCTAAAACTTCTTTTTTCGCGTAAAATTAACTTTTCGACATGCATGTCCCAATTAGACTGTTAAAAAATACTTTTTTCTCTTTTATTTTCAGGGGCTTTTTAAGAGATAAAAACACAGTCTCGTTGTTACTAAATACGCAAACTAAATTTCTATATAGATTTTTCTTAAAGTTCAATGATTGTGTCCTGGAAAAGATGGACAGATGCACCATTAAAGGGATACTTCAACGAAATTTCGAATATGCCGTCGTGTTCACAAATAGGCTGAATATGATCGAGAATATCCGTGATTGACAATCGGAGGTTTGTATTTTGAGCTTGATGGCTGTATTTTTCGTTATAAACGGCCCACTCTGGCAAACGCTCGGAGAGCAGCCAGCGGAGAGCACGTCACATCTGCCGCAATCATGACGTAGTTTGTCCGGGACCTGCTGTCCGGACGCAGCGGACGCTGCGAGCTATCCCAGCCAATCCCGCTCTGTGGACATAACCCGTGATACGCTTTACGTGCGTCGCTGTGCCCCCTCTTCAAGGTCACGTGACATTCACACGGCCTTGGATAGGCCCCGATGGCACGCCGAAGCACACCAGCGATCGGGCCACCCGCAGAGGCACGTAGCCAGGATTTTGTTTCGGGGGGGGGGGGGGGGGCACCCATGACAAAATGCTGTATGAGGGGGAGGGGGAGAGGAGGTCCCAGAAAAATGGAAGAGTTCGGGGGGGGGGGGGGACCCGGGCCCCATGGGCGCTCCCCTGGATGACGTGCCTGACCGCAAGTAACCCCAAAGCGTCTTTTGAGCGAGTTCAGAGTGACAGGTTAATCTTCTATAATCCTGTAGGGGGCAATACATGCCTTGCGCCTGACGTCACGCCGCAATGCCCGCCCCCGATCGCCATTGCTCCGTACCACCGGAGGACTGGAGAACAAAGCGTCAGTCGACGGCGTGTTTCGTCCGACCGTGACGTGTTTACGCAGTTTGAGAGCGTAGCGGTTTTTTTTTTTTTTCGCACAATTTGTAAACAAATCGTTTTAATCTATTTTTACCAGCGCCTACGGGCTAAATATGCCGTCACCGGAGGAGCGGCCGTTGCCGCTCTGCGGAGTATTTTCCGACGAGCTCGTTGGGCCTACGAGAGCGAGATACGCGAAGAAGGTGGAACTTTGCGACGGCGAGGACAAACTTCGCGTCGGCGTGGACGCGACATTCGACACCGTCACGTTGGGCCTACGAGAGCGAGATACGCGAAGAAGGTGGAACTTTGGGACGGCGAGGATCCCTACAAACCAGGGACTCAAACCGAAAAATATAACGTTTCGATTACGGTTACGGTTACCGCTTCCTGTTGATAACGGTTTCGTTTCGGTTTCTTACGGTTTTAGTTTTTACGGTTTCGGTTACCGGTTACACGTTCCTGAAAACCGGTTTATTTCGGTTTTTCCAATAAGTTGTTTAATTGAAATGTTACACAGCTGTTTTATAATAAACGGTTTAAAAGTAGTCCCAGATAGCCAACAACATTAAATTCAAGGAACTTAGAAACGTCTTAATATTTTCTAATTTGTCAAAACATTTGCACACGTTTCTAGCTCCAACGTTTTTTCACTTCATGTACTTACATTATACAGTTGGATACCCGAGCATAAATGTTACTTCGGCTACTCGGATCATCGCATTCTATATAATAAAAATGAAAATAAACATCCCTAGTTCGTTGTTCGGCAAGCGTTTGTACCATTCGCACCTTATCGACGCTATAGTTTTTTTCAGCCTAATACATGCCGACGAGTCTTCGCTCACATTGAAGGAAGGAGCAGAGCTATAGCCATCCTCTGGTAAAATATCTGCTAAGTGGAATAAAGTAATAAAATTGAGTACAGCATATTTGGTGAAAGTCAAACATAATGTAAATGCTATTCCCCAAAACAAGGGAAGACTAAGGAGAGGAACGAACAACACGGTAACAACACAAAAAGAAGTAAAAATATGTTATGTGTTATTCGTTCCTTTCACTACACTCTCAGAAAAAAGGGTGTATTATTACACCTCTCGTCCCGTATAATCCACCCCCAAACTACTTCGACGTACAGCGCACCTATAGTCGAACAGACGGCTCCGAATGTTTCGAAGGGCTTGATAGCCGTGTGGTACAACTTATTAAAATAGCTTATGTATCGTTTCTACTGACTACAAAAAACATAATCGGGGTTTTCGTGGGCTCTGCTGCAAAACCTCAGTGTTTTCTTTCTGTGGTCTTTAATAAGCCCTGTAGATATTTAATAAGTTATATCGTACCGTTACCAAGCCCCTCGTAAAATTTGGGGTCTGTCTGTTCCGACTACAGTGCGCTGTACGTCGATGTAAAGTTTTGGGATGTATTTTATGGGACAAAAGGGTGTAAGGTGATACCCTTTTTTTTCAGAGTGTAGTCTTCGTTGTTGTGCCATGTTACACCTACGTTATGTTTGCTATTTGAAAGCAATTTCCTATGGTTATCGAAGCGCACGTCTCTCGCTGACCGATTCTGTGACGCTAGAAGAATGGTGCATTTATATACAAGAAAAAATAAAAGGTGCGGACACAAAAATGAAAAGAAAGTGCGGACGCACCTTATATATATATGTGTGTGTGTGTGTGTGTGTAAGAGAGAGAGAGAGAGAGATAGATAGATAGAGAGAGAGATCCGAAACTATGCAGACGAATGAGCAGTACTTCTCGAATGAATCAATGTTTTACGAAACCGCTGAAAGACAAAATAAACGGCGGAGCTAGGTTTTGAATTCTGGACCCTCCAATGCGACGGGTGCTGTTCATATTATATTATATTTATTATACGGGCCCCCGGCCGCAGGCGCTACTGGGCATTTTACACTTCTCTTCATGGTTCTGATTTTTTCTTTTGCGTCCGCCTGCTTGACACAGTTTCAAACCAAATTCCTATTTCACCCAAATGACTTCCTTTCTTACGTGTTTGATCGACTTGCCGCACATGCCCACCGCTCCACGTTCCCCCGCTATACCCGCACAGCGCATGGGCAGATGCCTCCGAGTCGGTTTTGAAGTACTTGTAGGGGACTGTGCGCAGGCAATCATAGCCCCTCTACACAGGCCAATATACCTCTGGGAAGGACTCGCGTGTGTCTCGCATTGCACGTGCACTGGCGTGAAATGGACTTTTCTACATACGGACAACACAGGTTTGGCTCTAGCACTGCATCGCGGCCATGGACGAGCTTTGCCTTGGGCTATTGTCAGGGCCGTCTCTCTTCTCTTTCTTAATAAAGATATGTCAATAAAATGGGTACCGTCGGTCATGTGTCCCGCCGACCTGCCGTTGCGCAGCTTGACACGCGATGGCGAAAAAGGTGGGCCATCGAGTCCCTCGCGCACTCGGCGCGAGACGTCTTTTCCTTCTCGTGCTGAGGGCGGCGGAAAAATCGAGGGAAACGTCCGAAGGGTTTTTCCGAGGTTTTTCAATAAATGTGAATTAATCAACAACTAAAGAAAAATGACAATGGCAATAGCCCAAGACAAAGCTTGTCAACGGCCGCCGGCGCAGCGCGAGAGCCAAAGCTCTGTTCTCCGTGTGTGGAAGAGTCCCTTTCTCGGCAATACACGCGCACCACAACATGGCGAGTCCTTCTCGGAGGTATATTGGCCTCGGCAAATGAGCGATGATTGCCTGCGCAATCATCGCCCCTTGGCGTTGGGTAGCGGGGAAAAGGGATAGCGGTTGGCAGAGCGGCAAAGTCAACCAAACACGCAGAAGAAAGGGAAGCCAGTTGAGTGAAAAGAGGAATTTGGGCAGATGCCTCCGGAGGTAGTCTGGATCGCGTTGGTGGTCCTGGTGGAAATGACTCCGTAGAAGCCATACCTCCGGTGGAAGGAGGGGGAAGACTCCAAAGATGCTGGATGTGATTTCTTGGCGTATATATATATATATATATATATATATACATATATATATATATATATATATATATATATATATATATATATATATATATATATATATATATATATATATATCATACGAAATGCCAATGTCCATCCTCTGAAATTTTTTTTCTTTCTGTGTTGTTTCAAAATCGTCACTCGCAACACGTTTCAGACTAAATGAATACCAATTTTTTTTTACGCCTGCTCTGCATGATGGTCATTTACCTCGTTTCTTCATACTGGCTACTGCATGTCAGGAACATTGGTTGTTTTGATTGAACCGAATTGGATGGAGATATGAGAATTCTAACTTATCAGTTAATACCCTGAAGGTGACACGTGCTGAATGCATTTAGCGATGTAGGAGTCTGGCTGATTTAGAAATAGAGACTTTTTTTTTACAAGCTCGACCACTGATTCTAACTAAGTATTCTTAATTCTAAAGTTAAATTGAAGGGAAATGTGTTACCAGATGCTCCACTCGCTGACAGTAACTCTGTCAAATTGCCAGGACATTTCGATACCCCTCTTTCAGGTCATACTTAAGAAAAAGTAATCTTTTTTCGGTTAATATCGGTTAAAACCGGTTAACGATTTGTAACATTACGGTTACGGTTATGGTTACGGTTTTTATCATTTCAAATAACGGTTTCGTTTCGGTTACGGTTGCTGAAAAAGTTCGTACCTATACGGTTTTCGGTTTCGGTTACGGTTACGGTTTGAGTTCCTGCTACAAACTTCGCGTCGGCGTGGACACGACATGCGACGACGAGGCTGAGCGATCTCCTTGCCGTGTAACCGAGCTTCAAACTCGGCGCCCAGTCAGGGTTCGTGTCATCGAACAACTTAGAAGGAGCTCCTGTAAAACAAAGAAAAACGCCATTCGCTGACGCGCTCACGTTCGCGAAACTCGGCGCAGCATGACAATGCTGCGCCGAGTTTTACATTCAATTTTGCGACAGCAACCGGGTGAACGCGTCCCGAAAACGGAGAACGACAAGAAGCATTTCTTACCTGTAACAAAGTGCTCGCTGCGCACCTGTGTGTTCACGTTCGCGACCAGGTCGGCCCTGTTAATCTTCGCAAGCCACATGCTCCTTCGCTTCTTTGACAGCTCAGTGTGTCCGCCGACACTGAGCGGAGATCACCTTCGGTATGGTTGGAAAAATCTCGCATCACTGACGGTGTTACGATCACGACGCTTTTGCTCTTGAGTCCTGTTTGCACGATTAATAACCGCACATGCAACCAATCTGCGTAGCGAAACCTTCGCTCAGCGAGGCAAACTGACGGCAGCTCCGGGGAACTTCCTATGCAGCGATGACGATTTGGTACGGCGTAATGGCGACGGCCCTCCCAGCATGCAATTTTAATGACGTAGGTGCAAGGCATGGTAGTGACTTCTGGGACGCGCAAAAAGGGATTCTCGGGGAAGAGGGGAGTCCCTCCTTTCCCCCTTCTCTCAGTCGTGGCCGGAGGCGAGGACGGTTACCTTCTCTACCTGTCAGCAGGTTCCTAGACGGGCATTACAAACGAGGCGTTAGCGACATCCACCAGGTGCTCTTTGCTAATCGTTTGATTCGTTTTAAAATTCATTTTCGTGTCTTTTCCAACTACAGATTGGTGTGTCTGATTTGATAATGCTCCACTGAACACGAATAGACCAAGAAATAAGCGCCGGAAATTTCGTTCTAGTATCCCTTTAAACGGATGCTACGACGAAATTTCGGCGCTTATTTTTTGGTCGTGTTCAAGGGAGCAGTACCACATCGGACATACCAATATCTTGTTAAAAAAGGATACGAAAAGAAATTTTAGAACGAATTAAAGGATTAGCAAAGAGCATCTGGTGGATGTCGCCAAAGCCTCCTTTGTAATGCCCGTCTAAGAACCTTGACAGGTAGTGACCATGCCTGTCTCGCCTCCGGCCACCACGAGAGAAGAGGGGAAGGAGGAACTCCCGCTCACCGGGTCTCTCTTTGTGTGTCCCAGACGTCGCTATTGTCCCTCTACAAGATTATAGAAGGTTAACCTGTCACTCAAAATTCGTACAAAAGCAGCTTTGTGGTTAGTTGCAGTGGCCCGTTCACTGGTGTGCTTCGGCCGCTGGAACGGCTAAAACATTTTGTTGACGTCAGCCTCTCCGCAGCTTTGCTCGTCCCGAGACAGACTACGTCAGGATTGCGCCGGATGTGACGTACTCAGTCTCCACTGGCTGCTCTCCGAGCGCTTGCCAGAGTGGGCCGTTTATAACGAAAAATACAGCCATCATCAGGCTCAAAATAGAAACGTGTGATTGTCATTTACGAATATTGTGGATCATATTCAGCCTATTTCTGAAGCACGACGGGTATATTTCAAATTTCGTTGAAGTATCCCTTTAAGGGTTATTCATCAACGCCCTCCCAAAACAACAAAGTATCATCAACTCACAGGGAAAAAATTGTTAAGGTTCTATAATGCATGAAATGCGTTTTATAATTTATAGAGAATTGGTGTGTCATGTGACGTATATTTTGCCACTAAATTTAGCGGGAAAACTGAATGGTTGTAAGGTCACGTGACATCGATTTCCCCCGCTAAATTTATCGGGGAAACTGGATTGGTGTCTAGGTCACAAGACGTGAATTTTCCCGCCATCTTTAGCGTGTAACTGAATTGGTGTATAGGTCACGTGACGTCAATTTCACGCTAAGTTTAGCGGAGAAACTGAACTGACGATAGGGAGTTTTCGTAGACCGTTTTGCCAGCTCCGCTACGCTCTCCGGAACGAAGACGCCAGTACTGCGCATGCGCGGCTCTAGCGCTGCGTCCAGAGTCCCGGATCTCGTAGCTGGTTGCGGACAAGGTTGCGAGGCAGCGGAAACGATTCACGAAAACTCCCCGATGTTTTGGCCACAAAACGTAAATTTTCCCGCTAAATTTAGCGGACGTAGAAAAAAATTGTGAGCAGCAGCAGAGGCTTCATTCAACGTTTCGAGCAGAGCTTGCTCTTTTTCAAGTGAAGAGGTAATACAAGGTGCAAGATGTTTCGGAGATCGAGAGAGAGAGAGAGAGAGAGAAAGCAATAATCAAGAGACACACACCGACACCAAAAAGAAACCCGCACATAGGGCCACGTTTAACACACACACACACATGCAAAAAAAAAAAATCGGTGTTGGCAGTGTTTTTGAAAAACAAACATGTATACTAGTAAAAGGTGGCATTCCCTTTATCCCCACGCCCGTCCTAAAAAAAAGAAATAGCAAGTATATAATCACAACTGCGCGGGTCGCTAGAGAAAAGCCATAAACATTAGTGAAGGGAGCAGCGAGCATCGAGCAGCGGCGAGGAGACGCAGGAAGCCATAAACCACTTCTCACTGGACACGTCGAGCGGCGTGGAGACAGGTTGCGACCTGTTGAAAGCGTTAAGTTCGAGTAAGTTCGGCCCGTTAGGGAGGATGTACACAAAAACATGTAAACGATAAAAAAAAATTTTCTTTTTCTTTTTTTTTTTTATTTTCCTATATTTCGATGGATTATTCGACGCGATCGGGGTTTGCCTGAATCAACAAGAAGAGTATATAGGTTTCCCTTTGAAATGTTCGTGCCAAGTGGAGCCAACGAACTAAATTTCGGTATATAATATGACTATTTTTACGTGTTAAATCAGTTTTAAAATTACTTTCCACGATGGTAGTTTTTGTGTGCGCATTGATGTTATGCACTCTAGAAAAAAGGGTATCGCCTTGCACCCTTTTGTCCCATATAATACACCCTAAAACTTCATTTCGACGTACAGCGCCCTATAGTCGAACAGACGGCCCAAATTTTACGAGGGGCTTGATAACGGTGCGATATAACTTTTTAAATAGCTAAAGTACGTATCAAAGACCACATAAAGAAAACACTGAGTTTTTACAGTAAAGCCAAGAAAACCCGATTATTATTTTTTTGTAGTCAGTAACACGTACATTAGCTTAAGTTGTACCACACGGCTATCAAGCCCCTCGTAAAATTTGGGGCCGTCTGTTCGACTATAGGGCGCTGTACGTCGAATCGAAGTTTTGGGGTGTATTATATGGGACAAAAAGGGTGTAACAATACACCTTTTTACACTCTTTTTTTTTTAGAGTGTGGTATACGTCAGAGTTGAAGTGTTTAGCAACTGGTGTATTTTCTTTATTTTCAATGTCGGACTTGTGGCTATAAAATCGCTCCCTTGTGAAATTTTCAGTTTCCCTCACATATTGCGTACTGCAGAGCGTGCAGTTCAATAATATATATCCCGTCAGGAGTTTTGCAGTCAATGCGTTGTTTAATATTAACTAAGAAAGCTATAATTATAATGCAATTAAATGCAAAGGTGCAAGCGAGCTGGACAAGAATGACGAAAATAATCCCTGGAGAAGGGGAACATGAGGGACAAAGGACAAACACAAATCCCCAAACACACTGGTGACTGGTGAGCGACCGAAAAATCCGCCTGGTCCGGGTATCGAACCCGGGACCTCTCCATTACAGGTGGAGCGCTCTACCAGGTTAGACGTGCGCAGCTCGAAATACGATCAGCTGCCAAAATGAAAGAGCAGAGCTGGCATAAGATACTACGACAAGGACGGCAGCCACCGGATGGATCGGGACTTTATGTATAAGATGGACAAAGCATTCTCCGCAGGCTCCGATGCTTGCGGAAAGTAGCAAACGGTGATTCGGAGATTACCTATTTACGTTTGTCGTCGGCGTGCATGATATTTAAATGCCTCTTCAGTATAGAATTTGGCCTTGATATGTTCAAGTACTAGTTTATAACCAGGTACTCCTGCTCGGTTAGAGCAGAGCTGTTGCAAAGACTGAAGGGGTGTGCCACGTTCTAGAGAGGACGCTTTTATTATGGCGTCATTAAAGGTATACTTCAACCAAATTTGAAATATTCCCGTCGTGTTCAAAAATAGGTTGAGTATGATCCACAATATCCGTAAATGACAATCGCACGTTTGTATATTGAGCCTGATGGCTGTATTTTTCGTTATAAACGGCCCACTATGGCAAGCGCTCGGATAAGGCCCAGCGGAGACCACGTGACATCCAACGCAATCCTGACGTAGGTCGTCTCAAGACGAGCAAAGCTACGGCGAGGCTGACGTCGAGAGTATGGCTTAGTCGTTCCAGCCACCGAAGCGGCTGCTTTTGTACGAATTTTGAGTGACGGGTTAATCTTCTATAATCTTGTAGGGGGACAATAGCGACTTCTGCGACACACCAAAAGGGCTTCTCGGGAAGAGGGGAGTTCCTCCTTCCCTCCCTCCTTCTCTCGTCGTGGCCGCAGACGAGACAACTCCCGTCACTAGCTGTCAAGGTTCCTAGACGAGCATTACAAACGAGGCATTAGCGACATCCACCAGGTGCTCTTTGCTAATCGTTTAATTCGTTTTAAAATTCCTTTTTTGAGACTTTTTTTAGCAAGATATTGGTATGTTCCATGTGATACTGCTCTTTTGAACACATATAGACCAAAAAATGAGCGCCGAAATTTCGTTGTAGTATCCCTTTAAGAATAGATATGGTACATTTTCTTTTGAGTAGAGTCTTTTTCAGTGAAGTTACATTCTCTGTGAAGTTCGAATCTTCCAAGCAAATCCTACGTAACCAAAGGAATTGATTGTAGGGTATATTTTGTTTCTTTTTTACATTTTGGGTGGTAGCTATCATAGCGAAGAATCTGGCGTTTGTCTGTAGGCTTCCTGCATAGCTCTGTTATTAAATTATTTCCGTTTTTTTTCAACGTTAACATCGGATGTTTATGCTGTTCACGGAGAAATTGCAAGTAAATTTAATTGTGCGGTAAAATCCATTAAGATAATCCAGAAAGGAAAGAAGTGTATTTTCTGTGTCATTCCAGATTATAAGAATATCGTCAATATAACGAACATATATGGCCGGCTTCTTAATATACAACCAAATAAAGCTTCTTTTTTTCAAATTTACCTTTAAAGGTATTAGCATAATTCGGGGACATCCTTGATCCCATAGCAGCGCCTTGAATTTGCAAGCAATGAGTGTCGTTAAACGTGCAGCTATTGAAGTCTAAGACTAATTCTAATAAGCGCAAGATACAATCGCTGTCTGCAAGAGACGAAGGGTAGAGAGAGAGGAACTTCTTCACGGCAGATATTCCATCATTAAGAGGGATGTTGGTGTAAGAGAGTTGACATCGACAGTTACCAAAATTCTCCGAGACTAAATCGAATCCGTTTATCTGGTCGATAAGATTAAGGAAATCCGTGCTTTAGCAGGTGAGGTGTATGTTTAATCGCGTGGTCTACGAATTCTGAAAGTCCGTTCGGCTGGAGTGCCTATGCCTGATGCAATGGGTCCACCCAGTTGGTTGTTTGGCATGTGTCTCTTTATAAGCAAGTAGCAGACACCGGGATGTGGAGTGTTTTTGAATTTCAGCTAATTATAATGAACCTCGTAGAATTTTACTGGTATTACGGAGGTCTTCGAGAGTGCTTTATTAATTATCCTATTAAATCCCTTTGTAGGATCGTCACGTGTCCGGGAAGTTAGGGGAACGCCAAATAGGTCTGACCAGAGGAAAATTGCCGACTCCCCTTGCCGGGGAGAAAAAAAAAAAAAAGGTGATATTTTTAGTTTTTTTTTTTTTTCCCCGGATCCTACATCGGGGCTATTTAGGATCCGGAGCCCGACAAATTGACCGCTGTGGGAACCATTGGGTTCCCTCTATCCCTATCTAGGCCTAGCTTCAAGCAGGCCGCGGGAGCCGTCGTCATCAATGGCGTCGGCCTCCCCGGTACAAGGAACCACGAGGTCGAATTCCCCGAAGGGGCCGGCTCTCCCTTGCCCATTTTGGGTGAACGCGCCATCGGCACACCCTTGGGAGTGATTATGGACGCGTCCCGTTTTGGAGTGACCTTCTACCGGCCTCCCCGGGCGCGTCTATTTCCCGCAGGCTACATAAGCCGGCCACACCCTGTGGCCGGGGCTCTTGGTTAGGGGTGGCTACGCTCGACGGAGCATTCATCGTTATTTTACTGCTACCCCCTTTTCCGTGATCCTGCCAGTTACGGCAGCGCGGACCCTTCTCCTGGTGATCCTGTCAAATAAGGCAGCGCCAACCTCACTTCTCTGTTGTTTCGCCTACGGGCGCAAAGCGTGTGGCGTAAGGCCAATAAACACGTTTCTACGGTATCCCTGTGTTTGGTGTGTTCTCCCGTCCATCGGAGCCTACGGCAGTCAGCGGACGGACCCGGCCGTAGCCGCTATAGCAGCGGACTACGGAGTGGGTGTTACCTCACAGCGATCAACAAGGTAAGTCGAAACCCACTTTATTGCAACCGACGAGTTACGGAGTGGGTACTTGCCTCACTGAGGACTTTGGGGTAAACTAGAATCCCACATCTGGCGCCCCAACGTGCGGCCCGTCCGGCGACGGCAAACAAAGCAGCACGTTCGCAATGACAGCGAACCAGGCCAATTTCCGGCCTTGGACTTCGTGGACGGAGGGAGAGGCGAACGCCCGAAACCCGACGCCACTCAACGGCTTAGTGACTACGTCAGCCACGCACGGACACAATGCAGTGTCTTTTGAGCCGAGCTCGCTTCTAAGCGGAGGCGACCCAACATGCCCGGAATGCGCCCGAGGCATTCCTCTTCGCGACACGCCAGCCCACTCTGCTGAGCGAAGCGCACCTGCGCTTGTCGATGTCAACCCCGCGCTCGCACAAAGCGCGGCGACGCAACAACAGGCAAACACAGCCTCGTACTGCGATGACCTCCTGAACCCAGACTGGCCTGCAGCTTCCCCACAAACGGAAGACACTGCCGCCGTCTGTGAGCAATGGCCCAGCTCAGCGGCTTTATGCACAACGGGACACACGGCGGCACATGGCGGCACACAACCAGTGTACAGCTCGCCAGCCGAAAGCGTATCTCATCAAAGAGAAAATGCGCTAAACTCGTACCAGCCACTGCTAGATAACGCAGCACGAGTTATCGAGAGCTTGACGGGAGCGCTGCAAGCAGCGACGAGGCCCCCGCCGCCCACACGGCCACCGGTCAGAATCCCTATCCCGACATACCGAGGATACGGAGACCGAGTGAGCGCCACGGACTTCCTCGAGGACCTGAAAAGTTACCAACAGGCCATGGGAATGTCGGACAACGAGATACTGGAACGCATCCTGCCAATCTCGTTGGTGGACCAAGCAGCGCGATGGTTCCGTCTAACCGGAAACCAGCTGCTGACTATCGAGCAGTTCCGAAAGGCTTTTCGCCAGGAATTCCTCCCCGCTGACTACGAGCGCAGGATGAGGAGAGAGCTCGAGCAGCGGACCCAACACCCAGACGAGTCACTGTTGGAGTTCGTGAGGGCGATGCAAGAGCTCTTTGAGCTGGCAGAACCCTCCGCGCCACAAGCAGAGCGGGTAGAGCGCGTCATTCGACAGGCGCACCCGACTTTTGCGGCGTATCTCCGAGGCAGTCGCTTCCGCGACTTGAACGAACTAGCCTCGGAAGCTCGGCGGATCCAGGGAGACATCCTAGCCGCCCGAGCGTACCGACCTCCGCCGCCTGCGTCATCGGCACTTGAGCCGCGCTGCGCATGGAATGGGGAGACGGCGCCCCGAAACAGGAGGCACGAAGCCGCCCACTACGCAGACGGACCGGGTCGAAACACGTACGACATCTCAGATCGTGCGCTCGACCCATACTCCTACGAGCGGCGCACAGCAGAACCCGCGCCGCAGTGGCAAAGGCGAGATCGGAACAGACAAGAGTTACCGACGCCCCGGGAACAAACGCGGCCAATGCGTCCAAATGCACAGGACGAAAGGCCCGGCGCGCAGCAAAACGTGCGACGCGACTCGAGAAGGGTTGCACAACCACGCTGCTTTCGCTGCAACAGCGCCGACCACCTGATTCGACAATGCCCAGAACGGCAGAATCCCGGTTTTCAACAGTCGGGAAACGAGCAAAGCCGCCGATAACCAACCCGGCGGCTCAAAACGGCACGGAGCAAGACACTCTTTTGCCGTCAGCCTACAGAATAGGCTTTCCGACAGGCACGCCAGCGCCCTTCATGGCGTTGACGATCGTGGGTCGGACGTTCAAGGCGCTGCTCGACACGGGCGCAAGCGCATCGCTTTTCGGCGACGAAGTGTTGACCCACCTCCGGCAAAACTCTGTCCGAATGAGGGAGGGAAACACGACCTTTCGTCTCGCGTGCGGCACCGCACATTCAAGCGGTACCGTCCGGTTGGTTGCGAGATGGGAAAATCGAGTAAGACGGCAACGCTTCGTTCATCTCCCCAGTCTTTCCGTTCCGATCATTCTGGGCAGAGATTTTCTCGCCAAAACAGGGATCGTGATCGACGTGAGTAGCGGTGGCTACCGAGAGGGCACTTTCGCTCCTCTGAAATCCTTCTGCGAACCCCCAACCCCAGAAAAACCGCTGGTTAATGGGGCAGGCAGCGGCAGCCGAAACGAGGCAACAGCCTCCCAAGGTCAACCTTCTCCGACGCGGTTGCAAGCGAGCGCCGTAGCGTCGGAGATAACGCACCCCCTGCTGACTGAGTCATGCAGCGTGTCAGGGCAAGAAAAAGCCCGTTTGTCGGCATTGTTACGACATTATGACAAAATGTTCACAGATCGACCCGGGTGCACCAATGTAGTGCGACACCGGATCGACACGAGCGATGCCCTCCCTCGGAGGCAAAACGCACGACCCGTTAGTTTGGCTAAACGAAAAGCCATTGACGTTGCACTGGACGAAATGATCGACACCGGAGTTGTCCGGCGGTCAAACAGTCCCTGGGGATTCCCCGTCGTGTTGGTCCCAAAGAAGGACGGCACTTCACGTCTGTGCATTGACTACCGTCGTCTAAATGACGTCACGCGGAAAGACGCATATCCGCTACCGAGCATTGACTCGATCCTGTCCAACCTCGGCAGCGCACGGTATTTTACAACCTTAGACGCCAGCCGAGGCTACCTCCAAGTTCAAATGGAGAAGGGTGACGAGGCGAAAACCGCCTTTGTTTGTCACCGCGGGCTTTTCGAATTCACAAGAATGCCCTTCGGTCTGTGCGGAGCGCCCATGACGTTCCAGCGGTTGATCGACCGCATACTGGGAGAAGCCAAATGGAAACATGCAATGGCCTATCTCGACGACATTGTCGTCTACTCGAACACCTTCGAAGATCATCTGAGAGACCTGAAAGATGTGTTCGACCGGCTAAAAGCCGCGGGAATCACGCTGAACCCGGAAAAGGCTCAAATCGCCGAAACTCGCATCAACTTGCTCGGCTTCACACTCGATTGCGGGCGCATTGCGCCAAACGCCGAGAAGCTAGAAGCTATCCGAGAGTTTCCCGCACCGACGGAC
Source organism: Ixodes ricinus (assembly GCA_037355805.1). NCBI lineage: Eukaryota > Metazoa > Arthropoda > Arachnida > Ixodida > Ixodidae > Ixodes > Ixodes ricinus. The sequence continues at coordinate 14,682 of JAZHYW010014748.1, forward strand.
GTAAGCTCACTCCGTCGCTATTTGGGAATGGTGAATTTTTATCGCCAATTCATCCCGAACTGCGCCTCCCTCCAAGCGCCACTAACGCGGCTACTCAGAAAAGCCGTGAGCTGGAGTTGGGGTCCCGAGCAAGAGGCGGCATTCCGCTGCACCTCTAAAGCGCTCGCGGACACCGCGGAACTCAAACTTCCCGATTTGAACAGGCCTTTCGTGATCCAAACGGACGCGAGCAAACTGGGCTTGGGAGCGGTCCTGCTCCAAGAGCACGAAGGTGTGCTTCGTCCCGTGGCTTTCGCTAGCCGCTCGCTCGTGCCTGCAGAAGTGAACTACAGCACCTGCGAACAAGAGTGCTTGGCTATTGTATTTGCCTTAAAGCGCTTCGACATTTATGTCGACGGGACCACATTCACGATCGAAACAGATCACCAGAGCCTAATATGGCTGTCAAGACTTCGCGAACCCGCAGGGCGGTTGGCGAGATGGGCCTTGCTGCTGCAAAAATACGACTATGTCGTGCGGTACAGGAAAGGCAGCACAAACGTTGTGGCCGACGCACTGTCGCGAGCCCCCGTAGACTGCGCAAATCTTTCCGCGAGGAGCCTGGCCGAGCCAACGGCACATGCAATGCCCAGCGAAGCCGAAAATCAGTCCCAAAAGGAGGCAGCACCACTGACCTCCTCGGACGAGAGCGTGAACCACGTAGACGCAGTGAGCGCGGTGGGGATCGTGTTCAGCAAAGAAGAGCTACGGAAAGCTCAGCAGAATGATCCGTTTTGTCGAAAGGTGATCGACGGACTCTCGAGTGAGTCGGACTCCGTGGAGTCGGGCGGTGCGTCCGCCGGGCGTACGACTGCTGGTATTGCAGTAAACGCCGAGTGTCGGGATGTATCTGGTACTGGTACTGACACGCTGGATCAATTTCTGCTGAACGCCGATGGGCTCCTGCTGAAGTATATCCCATCTGAGAAGGACACGGATAATGTGTTCAAGGTGGTAGTGCCAAAAAGTCTGAGGTGCGCAGTAATGCGTTACTATCACGACTCGCACTTGGCCGGACATGCGAGCGGCTCCAAGACTTACACAAAGTTATGTCACATCGCAACCTGGCCGGGCATGAAAAGGGACGTATTCCGCTACGCCCGCACGTGCCACACTTGCCAAAGCTTCAAACCAAGAGGCGGCAAACCTCCGGGCCTAATGCAGCCGACCCACAGCCAAGAACCATGGTCTTTGGCGGCTTGCGACGTGGTTGGCCCTTTGCCGAGGAGCCCCAAAGGACACCAATATTTGTTGGTTGTCACGGACCACTTCAGCAAATGGGTAGAACTTTTCCCAC
>JAZHYW010014749.1:0-25629 GCA_037355805.1 Ixodes ricinus
CCAAGTAGGCAGCGCGCGCGTGGCCTAACGGTTATAGCGCCTGCCTCCTACGCGAAAAGCCAGGGTTCGATTCCTGGCCGCGGGGACGCCTTTTTGTTGACATCTAATGTAATGTTCTGGTAAATTCGAGAACTCTGTTGCATGTTCGAGGTTAGAATGTTCTATACGCGAACCTTCTACGCCGATTGTTCGAGAAGCCCACGCGTGTACAAAAGGGGCTCCGCGTGGCGAGCCGCAGTCAGTTTCGCCCCAGCGTTCGACTCTGCTCTTTCGCCGACTTCGACGCCCGCGACGCTCTACTGTTATCTTTTGTTTCCTTCTTTATTTTTGGGCACAAGTTCGCCCCATTAAACGTTTAGTTTACTCAGTTATTCACCGCCTCATCACTTGTCATTCGTGACATTTTGGTGGAGGTGCGGGGTAACGTCGCATGCCCGTGCAGCGCTCCCTCCGAGTTCCCGCAGTGCAAGCCCGAACGCAAGCCCCCAAGAGCCCAACGAAGACCAGACCGAGATCCGATCAAGTCGCCGGAACCTTGGCCTACCCCCGGAGTTAGGACCCTTGCCACCCAGGACCAGGCAAACAAGGAGGACGACGATGGCCAACCAGTCGGAGACCCCGGCCGCTCCTGCCGTCGTTTACCTGCCCGTCGCTACCGCGGACGGCTGCTCCATTCCACGGCGAGCAATACGAAGACGTCGAAGACTGGATTGACCAGTATGAACGCGTTGCCCGCCACAATTGCTGGACCGACGAGCAGTGCCTGCACAACGTCTATTTTTCGCTGGAGGGTACCGCCAAGCACTGGTACGAGAATCACGAGCCCTCTTTGACGTCGTGGGAAATTTTCAAGACCAATCTCAAGGCTACGTTCATCAACCACCACCGCCGAGAGAGAGCCGAGGATTTACTGCGAATCAGAACTCAGGGCCCCAACGAGAGCGTCACCGGCTTCGTAGAGGACGTTCTGCGCCTGAGTGCCCGCGCCGACCCTCGGGCTACCGAAGAGAAGAAGCTTCGAATTCTCATGCGCGGGGTGAGAGACGACATTTTCGGAGGCCTCGTCCGCAACCCGCCGGCAACCGTCGACGCCTTCGTCACCGAGGCAACAAACATCGAGCGCGCCCTCCAAGCGCGCGCTTCCCACTACCAGCGGCAGCCAAGCGTCCCTGCAACCGCTCTGCTTAGCGGCGAAAACTCTCCCGGTACGGACATCCGCGAAATCATTCGGGAGGTTGTCCGGGAGGAAATCCGCCGGTTGCTGCCAGCCACAAGCCGACCAGCGACGCTCTCCATCGCCGAGGTTGTGCGGGAAGAAGTTCAGAGAGCCACCCAACCAGAGGCTCCCGTCGCCGAGGCAGCCACCGGGGAGCCCACGTTGACTTACGCCGCAGTGGCCCGACGGCCACCGCCTCCTCCTCGCACCTATGTCGCGCCGCCCCGACGACAGTCTCCTGCGCCGCAGCACGACCGCCGCCGCGACGACCAGGTCCAGTACGCCTGCCCGGAGCCTCGCGCACCCCGCAAGACCGACGTGTGGCGAACGCCCGACCGACGCCCACTGTGCTTCCATTGCGGGGAAGCGGACCACATCTACCGCCGATGCCCATACCGACGACTCGGGCTACGCGGGTTCCACCCGAACGACCCGCGCCCCCGTCATGGTGAACGCCCCACTGAGATCGACGAGTACCTGCGACGCCCCCAGTCCCCCGAGCCTGCGTCCCGCCGAGAGTTCCGGTCGCCGTCGCCGCGACGTCCAGCTTCGCCAATGCACCGACCCCGACGTGAAAGCCTGTCGCCCCTCACTCCTCGCCGGGGAAACTAGGTGCGGCAACCCCTGGAGGTGGAGTTGCCGAAGACGACCGACGTAAAGAGCCTCCAAGAACGACGGAGCGCTCCCACTCTCCCGACACTACGCATCACAACGACGACCCTGCATCGGTGTCCAACAACCTGAACGTTGTTATCGACGGTCTCGACGCATCAGCACTCGTGGACACCGGAGCAGACTACTCAGTCTTGAGTGGGAGGCTCTCCCGCCGCCTTCGAAAAGTCATGACGCCGTGGGATGGACCCCAAATACGAACCGCTGGAGGACATCTCATCACGCCCGTCGGCAGATGCACTGCTCGCGTCGAGATTCACGGCGAGACGTGTCCGGTAAAGTTCGTCGTTCTACAAGACTGTTCCAGAGATGTCATTCTTGGCATGGACTTTCTGTGTGAATACGGCGCCGTCATCGACCTGGGTGAGAACAGACTGACGCTGCGGAAGCCTGTTCCGCCTTCAGAGAAACCCCAAACAGCATCAGCCGCCGTCCGAGTCGCCACCGACCACGTGAACCTGCCGCCGCGATCAAGTGTTGTCGTACCCGTCGTGGCCGATACAGCTTCCTGCGGCGAAGTTGTCCTGGAAGGCAACCTTCAATTGCTCCTGGCAAGGGGAATAGGCGTCGCAAGAGGAGTAGCTGAACTTCAGGATGGGCGGACTGTGGTCCTCGTGACGAACTTTCGAAATGAAACGCAACACCTCACGAAAGGTGCAGCCGTGGGCCACGTCGAGGAACTTCGAAACGCCGCCGAAATCGCCACGATTACTGACGAAACCTCACCACCTCAGCAAGACAGTACGTCGCCAGCGCAGCTCGACGTTGACCCTAAGCTCCCGGGCCCGGAACGACGGCAGCTGCTTAACCTCCTCGCCGAATACCGCGACTGCTTTGCGACGTCGTCGAAGGTACGCCAAACCGCCGTTGCGAAGCACCGCATCGTTACCGAGGACGACGCGCGCCCTGTGCATCGATCGCCGTACAGAGTCTCCGTTAAAGAAAGGGAGGTAATTCAGGAGCAAGTTCAAGAGATGCTGAGAGACGACATAATCCAACCTTCGAATAGTCCGTGGGCCTCTCCAGTCGTGCTGGTTAAGAAGAAGGACGGAACGCTTAGGTTCTGCGTGGACTACCGGCAGCTGAACGCGGTGACGAAGAAAGACGTCTACCCGCTCCCCCGCATCGACGACACTCTAGACCGGTTGCGCCACTCTCGATATTTCTCATCGATGGACCTGAAGAGCGGCTACTGGCAGATCGAAGTCGACGAACGGGATCGAGAAAAGACAGCCTTCGTCACGCCGGACGGACTGTACGAGTTCAAAGTTATGCCCTTCGGACTATGCACGGCGCCAGCAACGTTCCAGCGTGTCATGGACACCGTACTGGCAGGGCTGAAGTGGCAGAGCTGTCTCGTCTACCTTGACGACGTCGTAGTGTTTTCAACTGACTTCGACGAGCACTTGCGACGACTCCGAGCTGTTCTCCAAGCCATACAGACCGCCGGGCTCACCCTCAAGGCGTCGAAGTGCCGGTTCGCCTATGACGAACTGAAGTTTCTAGGCCACGTGGTTAATAACGAAGGCGTCCGCCCAGACCCTGAGAAGACTCGCGCCGTCGCGGCATTCCCAGCGCCGAAAGACAAGAAGGCCGTGCGAAGATTCCTCGGACTTTGTGCCTACTATCGACGCTTCGTTCGGGATTTCGCAAAGATTTCCGCACCGCTCACAAACCTCACGAAGGACGCCGAGAAGTTCGAATGGGCCGAGGAGCAGCAGCAGGCATTCGACGAATTGAAGCGAAGACTCCAGACTCCTCCTGTCCTTGGACACTTCGATCAGGATGCGGAAACCGAGATTCACACGGACGCTAGTAATGCAGGACTTGGAGCGGTACTGGTTCAAGTACAAGAAGGAACCGAGCGAGTCATCGCCTACGCAAGTCGGACATTGTCCAAGGCGGAGAGAAATTACTCTACGACTGAAAAAGAATGCCTTGCGGTCGTCTGGGCAATCACGAAATTTCGTCCGTACTTATACGGGAGCCCGTTCCGTGTAGTCACGGACCACCACTCGCTCTGCTGGCTTGCGAACCTCAAGGACCCGTCAGGACGCCTCGCTCGATGGAGCCTCCGACTGCAAGAGTTCAACATGACCGTGGTCTACAAATCAGGCCGCAAGCACAGTGACGCCGACTGCCTGTCCAGAGCTCCCGTCGAAACACCTTCCGGCAGCAGCGACGACGATGACGACGAGTGTTTCCTGGGCGCAGTGAACACCGACGACATGGCCCGACGTCAACGAGGCGATCCTGAGCTGCGCGCACTAATAGAGCACCTGGAAGGGCGCGGAAGTGCCATACCACGTGTTTTTTCACGCGCCCTGCCGACCTTTGCCATTCGACAAGGTGTACTCTACAAAGAAAACTTCGGGAACAATAACTCGCCGTGGCTGCTGGTAATCCCGACCGACCTTCGGGAGGAGATCTTTCAAGCCTGCCACGACGACCCGACGTCTGGACACCTTGGTTACAACCGGACACTGGCCCGTATCCGTGAAAAGTATTACTGGCCCAAGCTCCCGAAAACCGTCCACCTATACACACGATCATGCCATGAATGCCAGCGACGCAAGAAACCTCCGACGAGGCCGGCCGGACTCCTGCAGCCAATTCCTCCGCCAACAGCACCTTTCCAGCAGATCGGAATGGATCTACTTGGCCCATTTCCGCCGTCGACGTCGGGAAACCGCTGGATCATCGTCGCCACAGATTATCTCACGCGGTACGCCGAAACGAAAGCCCTTCCTTCCGGGACTGCTGTGGAAGTGGCCAAGTTTTTCATTGAATCCATCGTCCTCCGGCACGGCGCTCCCGAAGTCCTGATCTCAGACCGTGGATCCTCGTTCATGGCCCAGCTGACACAGGAAGTCCTTCGTCTCAGCCACACCAGCCATCGTCGCACCACGGCGTACCACCCGCAGACCAACGGGCTGACGGAAAGACTCAACAAGACCATCGCCGACATGATCTCCATGTACGTCGACGTCGAGCACAAGACATGGGACGAGGTGTTGCCGTACGTCACTTTTGCCTACAACACGGCCGTGCAAGAGACCACCGGGGTTACACCCTTTCAACTGGTTCATGGTCGCAAAGTGACGACAATGCTGGACGCAATGTTACCCCACGAACCGGCTGTCGACGGAAGCGACGACGCCCAGGTGGTTACCCAACGGGCAGAAGAAGTCCGTCAGCTCGCCAGACTCCGGATTCAAGCCCAACAACGTATCGACACTGGCCGCTACAACCTTCGTCGTCGGGACGTCCACTTCCAGCCCGGAGACAGGGTATGGGTGTGGACACCGATCCGCCGCCGTGGTCTCAGCGAAAAACTGTTGAAGCGCTACTTCGGACCCTACAGAGTGCTTCGTCGACTCGGGGATCTGAACTACGAGGTGATGCCCGACGGAACACGGACTTCATCACGCCGCCCACCACGACCAGAAGTCGTCCACGTCGTGCGCATGAAGCCGTATTACGCTCGATAGGACTGTGGACCTTATGTGTTCCAAATGACGCTTTAGCTTACCATTCTTTTTGTTTGCTTTGTTTTGTTTTGTGCTGCATCGAGGCGATGCACTTTTAAAGGGGGAGTAATGCCGCGCGCGCAGCTTCCCAAGTAGGCAGCGCGCGCGTGGCCTAACGGTTATAGCGCCTGCCTCCTACGCGAAAAGCCAGGGTTCGATTCCTGGCCGCGGGGACGCCTTTTTGTTGACATCTAATGTAATGTTCTGGTAAATTCGAGAACTCTGTTGCATGTTCGAGGTTAGAATGTTCTATACGCGAACCTTCTACGCCGATTGTTCGAGAAGCCCACGCGTGTACAAAGGGGCTCCGCGTGGCGAGCCGCAGTCAGTTTCGCCCCAGCGTTCGACTCTGCTCTTTCGCCGACTTCGACGCCCGCGACGCTCTACTGTTATCTTTTGTTTCCTTCTTTATTTTTGGGCACAAGTTCGCCCCATTAAACGTTTAGTTTACTCAGTTATTCACCGCCTCATCACTTGTCATTCGTGGCAATATTCACACACGTTGTTCTTCACAAATAAAGTATTTATATAAGGTTCACTATTTTGTTCCCTCTTCAACGACAAATCTTTTTTCAGTAGGGACAAATATTTGTCAAGAAAGTTATCATCGCTTAGGGTTGTATAATTTAAATCAACGGGCCTGCCAGAAGCAACGCAATCGTAATAGTATAATAAATTCTTATTTTATTTTCATATCGGTCATTATTCATGATGCAAATAAAGTCCCAAGAAGTAAGGTCTTGCTTCTCCCTCGGCATTATTATTTGTTTTGCCAATTCATTATTAAGCCAAAAGGCGGCATTTCTACACTTAGTGGTTTATCCCCGCGTCAGAGCACAGTCGAAGGCTAAGAGACACGCAAACGCAACCACACCGACTGATGGCGAATCCATCTCGTTGTTTTGACTCGCTTCGGGATCGACTCTGGAGCGAGCGTCCACCACGTGGTACTGGGGTTCAACACGAATGTTTTTCGCTCGGCGTATTGGAGCAGCGCCAACTTCAGATATGGATCCCGATCGCTCCAACCCCGGTCCGATGACATCTGCCCTCGGAAGTGGATTCTTGGGGGCGGGGGTTTCCTGGCGCGCATTGCATGCCGGTCGTGATGACGAAACCGGCCGACCCGCCGCTCAATCGCTGGCAACCATGGCTGCAAAAGCGGACGTCGACACGGTCGCTGAAAATAGTGGAAGTTCGTCTCGCACCTGCAGTGTCATCCTTGACTGTAACCCTGTAATGGAACGTCGCGGGGATAAACATGGACGTCCCAGAAAAGAAGACGCATCCCCGCCAGTGGCGACGTCGCAGCTCCGGGCTCGAGGCAACGAAAACGCTTGTGACTTCATGTTCTGTTTACCTCATCGACACTCGCGCTTTCTGAAGATAAGCGGCCCCAACCATCGCACATGTGTTATTTTTCTCACACTTTCTTCTCAAGTTCAAGCTATTCCTGTTGCGTACTGTTTTTATTGGTGTCCGACGTATCGGCCTTAGGCGTAGGGGACCTGGGCGGTCGCCCAGGGACACACTGACAGGGGCGCCGCAGCGCCCCTCTTTGAGTCTTTTTGTACACTGTAAAAAATAAGTGTCAAATTTACGGCGGTGTAGGCGTAACAAGAACTGAGAGTGCGTCTTGAAAATAATTACCCGAAATGCACCGTGGATGAGCAGAAAGAAACGCGAGGAACTCGTAAAACACTACGGAGCAAGAAAACAGAAAGAAAGGACGCGCATCGCTAATTGATCGCCACGCTTGACCTTTGAAAACAGCAAAGGGAGCTACGGGAACCCTCAGAGAGGATCCTCTCGCCTCCTCACCTCTTTTCTTCGTCCTTCCTTTCAACACGCAACGCCGCCAACGCAGATCATAACTGCCGCTATGAGTTATGCAGTTATGGTCATAACTGACCATAACTGATCATAACTGTAAAAAACTGACAACAAATAGAGCAACAATGCGACGGGCGAGAGGCGTGGAGAAAAGAACTCTATGGAAAGAAGGCGCCATTTGCGTTGAGGTGGTTAAGCCCCGCTGCTGGGCCGTGGCAAAAACGCGGGAAAATGAGGAAGAAGCGGTCGCACGATTCATTTTCCGACCCGTGTCCGCGCCACTTTGTACTCGTTCGCTCGTGGCGTTTGCGGCGGTTTGTGAGCCTGAAAATTTGGAGCGAAAAGCAACTGGATACTTGAGACAGGTATTTCTCCATCAATGTGTTGCTTGCTTGGCAAGGATATAGTGTAACTGGCATGAATTGGTAGAGGTTTGGTTCAAGCACCTTGCTGGTTACGCTAGACACTTCGATGAGCACGATTTCCGCTCTCGAATTATTTCGTGTGTTGACGAAGAATGCTGTCACCAGTTTGTTACGTGTGCTGCCCTCAGGTGATATTTTGAGAAGTCATAGGCATTTGAACATCCAAGGAAAAGTTCTGTTTTCTTCGAGGAGTTTGAGTGCACTTTGGAAACATGCTTAGTCGAGTGCAGCACAAGGGAGGCTTTGCTAAAACATCTTAGAGGCCACACCACGGATGGTATGCTGGTTTCGTGTTCGTACTCCAACTGCCAGAATGTATTCAGAGTGAAATCGTGGTTCACAGCACATCTCAGCAGAGCGCATTGACGAGTAGCGTGTTTTTGGGTGGCGGCGCATCGCCTGCAGACCCGCTTCAGGTTGAGGGAGCCTTTGACTTCGTCAATTTGTGCGGATTCTAACGAAGACGGTACTGTTAACAGGAAGGATTTTCGTGATGATAACCACGATGTGTTAATGTCTCTGTCTGCGGAAGACATTAAGAGAGGCCGTAGAATATAATCTTGCTCATTTTTACTTTCTTCTCGTATGCCGGAACTGACAGAAGAAATGGTCGTTTCCGTCTTCTTTTTTTAACACTACGAAATATTGTGGACATTGTTACCGCGCCACGCTTAACTAAAGGCATTGTTGCCTACCTTCAAGTGCTAATCGAACAGTACATAGCTGACAGACATGAGCTATTTTTCCCTTAAAGGTTTACTTTCCAATCACCATTTTCTGTTACACTATCCAGGCCTTCATCTGAAGTTCGGTCCACTAATCAATATGTTTACAAAGAGGTTCGAGTCAAAGCACTCTTACTCAGAGCTGTGTGCGAGAACTAAGAAAAAATGAAAGACGTTTACAAATCTCTGTAATGCGGGACTAAAGCGCAGCTCTTGAGGCGGAGGAGGGGAGAAGGAGGAGGAGGTGAGGGTACTGAGGGGAGGGTATGCCCCTTCTCTTCCGTACCCTCCCCTCCTCCTCCGCCTCTCCTTTGCCTTCTTCTTTCCTGCTCCTCCTTGTTTCCTCCCGCTAAATTTAGAGAAGAAATTGACGTCACGTGACCTGAACACGAATTCAGTTTCCCCGCAAAATTTAGCGGGGAAACTTAACCCGCTAAATTTAGCGGGGCCGTTACGCCGACGGCGCCGCTCAACCCGGAAAAGGGCACCTAAGAGCTGCGCTCTAAAACTTCAAATCACTTTGCAAGTCCCTAGTGTAGAGGCATCAGTTACATCAAGCTTACTTGCATTCTGGCATATTTTTCAGTCCCACTGTAAACTATAAAAGCTGTACCCCTTTATTATGCAGGCTTATTTTATTGAATTGCAGCAGTGTATCAGGGGTTTGGGTATATCATTAGTAGGTGCTTGTGTGACAGATGAAGTTATCTACATGAGAACAGCCTACATGCATTGAACGTTAATGGCACTTCAGTTACATGAACATGTGTTCGAGGAAATCCTTCACGGTTTAGTGGTAGGTAAATACAATTTTTCTTATGTTGCAGAAGTATTCTCGGAGGTTCATGCCAGAGTTCGACTATTACGAAGTTAGTGATATGGGTGAGTGCGTTTGTCTAAGTGTGGCATCTCTGAAGGATTACCTTCCGCTTCCACTTAATAGTGTTCGAGGAGTTTATCCTAATTGCGAAGCACATGATCTCCTTTTAGAATGAATTCAGTCAAGAAAGAAATGCTTTGTGTGTTAGGCAACCTGACGGAACCGGAAAGCAATGGTGTATAATGAAAGCTTTGCAAGAGCTTGGTGTTGAGAGGAGCAGTGACCTTAGCTATGTGTGTTAAGCAGACTTGGCGGGTTGCCTGAAACCAATTAAAGTGTGGAAACTGCCTGCATGCTTTTGTGCTGAAGGTAAGATCCTTTTTCTTAGAATAATGAGGCAAAATGTCAACTTTGTGCCACTAGTCAGGTAAATTGCATAATTTGTACCTCTAACAGCCGTCTATTGGTGTTAGAATTTCACAGAGGATACTGATCAAAATAGTAGCGAGTTATGGATAGGGTTTTCTGTAAAGGTATCATAGCTTATTTATTTACTTACATATACTCTCAGGGCCCCAGGGGCATTACAGAGGAGAGTGGTGCCCACCGAAGCCCACGAATACATGGGACTAAATGGCGCAGAGTTACCCAGAAGGGCCCCATTTTCCCATTGCAAGTTTCAGAAAAACACTTCACTTTTGAATAAGATAAGATAATGGTTAGTAATGAAACATTTGCATATATTCCGGAAAGCTGGCGCTATATTTGGGCGGCCCTGAGTGTTCGGCGATGCATACGTTAATTTTGTGGTGGAAAACCACTAAACGTTTGGGGGAGAGGGGAGAAGAAAAAAAAGGGGGGGGAGGTGGCACTGCAGCATTAAAAATTTGCTTCCACAAATAATATAAACGGAAAGGCAGAAACTCTGTTTGTAATCATGCATCAAATATTATATGCACATAAAGGTGTGTCGTGATATATATTATCATTAATATTATTATTCATATTTACAGGGTAACGGCCTGCATGTTCCTCTCGTGAAGCGTCAGAACCATACTCCAGGAATCCTACACTATCACCCAGTACAAGCACTGAGTTAACAAGCTCACACCTAGACCCCGAATGGGCGGAGAACTTGATTGTACCATGAAAAGAGATGCCTGGACCCCTGAAAGCTGCCTTGATGTCCAACAAGCGACCGAAACCCAAACATTGCAGAGAGATGGTTTGCATCATAGTGAAGGCAGCCATGAAGGCACGCAACCGGCCCCTAAAGAAGCACCTGGACATCATGGAAGAACTCACCACTCGGCTTGCAGTAAGTTTGATTCTTCTTCTTTATCTTTTCTCTTCTTTATCCTGACTTATGAGGATCGATCAGAATCGTACAGTTGGCGTATTCAATCCCCACCCCTGCCCGTTTCGATCTGGATGAGCATCGTACCGGCGTGCAGTCGTGTATCATTACTGCGTGGTGCACGTTAAAGACCCCAGGCTAGCGGTTGTACCGCACTGGCTAAATTGCTTATCTACAGTGGGTAACAATGTCGCCATGTTCTGGCAGACTAAACTCCTGCTGTATAAACAACTAACGACTAATTTGTTTGTTTGTTTTGTACAGTTGGCGTAAATATTGTAAATTAAGGTAACGTTGTCTCGCAACTTGAATTTATTAAAAAAGACTAAATATTGCTGAGAGATGTACTTCTTTATTTTAACATTTTAGGTGTCCCATAGTACTCTAAACATCTTTGTTGTCATTTCCGAGAGACACTAATTTATCCCGGGTGGCACCGAAGTACTTCAAGTGACATACGGTGAGATGAAGTGCACTTGGTTGAAGTGCCCTAAATTATCCTGTCTGACTTGGGCATTAGTCAGCAGAAGACTATAGGCGCTGAGTCATGCTTAATTAAGCATACTTAGTCTGCAGGAAACTATCGGTGGCGTTTCATACTTATTCACAGCGTGCCTAGTACAGAAGCGAACGTCGGGGGCGAGTTATACTTAATCCAGCATACTTAAGCCGAAAGCGACCGTTTTCGCGCTTAGCTGGTTCCCGGCGAGGCCTAGTTCACCACGTGGACTCACCACATGACGGGGAGTACCCCAACGTACCAAAGAGCAGCGGCCGTATGACGCAAAAGTTGGGACAAAAATCATTTGCTGGAAGTAAAAGGCACAATAAAACTCCTCCCCTCGCGATTAAATTCAGTTTACACAAAGGGTTCCTGAGAACCCCAGAAAATAAAAGTTCAAGGCCCTACACGCACCAGCCAAAAAAGCAGAAGCCAAGGAAATCTATTCCCAAAGATATTTAAGCTTGTCTCTATCCTACTGATAAACCCGGAGATTCCAGGAGCGTGCTGTGTGTGCAGCGCATCCGAAATCACCTAAAACTCCCCGCAACCAAATATTGCAAATCATAACGTGCGCATAATACACACACAACACATATTGTGTTCCCCGGGTTTACCAGAATAGTCGAGGCAGGCCTATTTTTTGGGGGGGACATGCTGTACTTTCATGTAATCTAGCTCCAGTATGCTCGGACGTATGGTGAAACGGAGTATAAGGCGCAGTTCGTACCGGTGCTGTGGCCAACGCAACTAGAGCGAGAGGCGGAAGCGTGGTCTTCTCAAAAAGCCATCCCTCACAAAAAAATGAAACGAGTTTCAATTAAAAGTCATTCAATTGATTAGAAACTCAATTGAAACTCATTGATAATTTTTTAAGGGATCACGCAGCCGGACCAAGAGGCGAAATCACCTTGAAAGCTGGCCAACTTTGCGGTAACTACTGTTTCCCAAAAATGCACTTTTGACCGGTTTCTTTGAGCGTTTTAGCGAACGAATTTTTAGACGTTGAAGGCAGGGGTGACTGAAGTAGAATGCATTTCAGGTTTTCTGTGATCTGACCAGTCTCAACCATGTTTTCTATGATCTGACCAGTCTCAAATCCATGACTCCGTCTAGCGCCATTCGTGACAGCAATAAATGACTGCGCTCCGTCTAAGCAGCGGGCGGAAGCCGTGTCACGGCATGCGGGGCGCGGCTTCGCGTGTGGAAAGACGGTCGTGGTCCCCACGCTTACGTTGGCTCCAGCTAAGGCTCTAGCGGAACAGCGCGCAATCAAAATGCAGTCACGAAATGTCCACGTTAGCGCATCATTCCTAGAAGCAATCTCAGTTGCCCTTTAGTTTTACTACTGCTCGGTCTGTTTTACCATCGGCCTGATTTTTTTCCATAAATTATAATTTTTTTTTAAATTTTGTACATCCAGTTTTAATTCCCAGCTGATAAAACCCAGTTTCAATTTGAAGCAGATGAAACTCAGTTTCGATTTCCAGCCGATGAAACCCAGTTTCGGTTTCTAGCAGGTGAAATCCAGTTTGTTTCCAGTAGGCGAAACCCAGTTTCAGTTTTCAGCAGATAAAATCCAGTTTCGGTTTCCAGTAGATAGAATGCAGTTCCGGTTTTCTTCCATAATCCACTACGAATTTAGACTGGAAACAATCAAACTGGTGTTTTTTTTTTTTCGAGTCTAGGCTGGAAACAATGAAACTGATTTTTTTCGGTAGGGTTGTTAGCCCAGCAAAACTTTTCATCTCGGCCAAATGTAGCGGCAAAGGAAGCAGCTGTCGCCACTGCGTAGTCGATGCTAGATGGCAAAAAAAAAAGGAAGATTATTGTTGTATCTTTAGGGAATGTGTTATCCTGACCCTTGCGAAATTCCACACACGTGCCTCTTTGGGCAATGCTAACGATGACCCCTTCACTTTTCTGTTTTGGCTTTCTCTTTACGGTTTCTCATTTACTTCCTCTATTTCTTGCTGTCTTCTTATTTTACTTCGTTACGGGGTGAGTGTTAGGGTTCCCAAAGCAGGACGTGTGTAGCGTTTCCCAAGCTGTCATGATAACGCATCCTCCCCAAAATCAGTTTAAACTGGATTATGGAGGACGATAATCTAACTGGATTTCTTACTGGAAATTTAAAATCCAGTTTGCAGACCATTGTGTGCAAACTGGATTTCAGGTTTCCAACAAAGAAATCCAGTTAGCAGTTTCTGTTCCATAAACCAGTTTAAACTGTTTTTCTTTTTTCGGTAGGGAATCGCTAAGGGTCCACCAATGGATCTTCTTTAATGCTTTGCCGCCTGCTTGAGACCAGAGGCTCAGTACTCGGTTCGTACCCCCATTTCGTAGCCGAACCATGCCATGGGGCGAAACCTGGCGCGCGCTCCCCACACCCGCATGTTCAGACTCACCCCAGCATCCGCATTGGCTTCCGCCCCGTGACGTCGCCTCGATCCCACTCACCTTTTTCCTTAGCTCCTCTCCTCCTCTCTGTGTAGCGCGCTTCTCTTTCCATTGTTTTGTCCACAAACGGACGCTGTCAGCTTTTCCCTCTGGGTACTAATGCTAACGCATTAGTAGACTTGACATAGCCACCGACAACTTCAGAAACGCGTGGACATTTACCCCTAGATGTTTGCTTCAGAATTCGTTTTGAGGCATTCTTGGAGCTATGGGCGGAATCGCATTGACCGTGGAGCGATAATTGGATGCTCGAAACTCGCCTCTCTTAGTTCGACAGATCTACTTTTTATCCCTCGTGATGTGGAGCCACTCATGATCCCCAACCAAACTCAAAGCATCCGTGACGACGCTTGCGCACTCTTCAGCCCTCACAGCATCGCGGGGTGCAAACGCGTATACGGATACAAACACACGCGCGCAAGGAGTACCAACAATTAAACCTAGTATGTCATTGGCGAAATTCGTCGCGAAGTGTTCGAACCTACTCTCACGGTTTCGTGTTTTGACCGTGTCAGGCGCTGTGAATATCTGATTTGCCTGAGGAGGTTAAAGAGCGAACCTGCAGCCACCGCTTTTTGTTCTAAACACGAAGAGCCGTCCGTTTTGCTGAAGTCGCCAATGCTCTGTCGTTCTTTTTCCCTATACTAATTACGAGTGAAAGAAGATACTCATCTTCTCAATTTCGGGATGCCGGGGGCAGGATGGTATTTCTAATCGAAACCAAAGCATTTTTTTAAGAAGAAAAATCTGCTAAAATTATTTCACTGAGATGCAAAGTCCTGAGGCGTCGCACTGGCACCAAACAGAGTACACTGAATAATATATGAGCGAAACCAAACTGCACAGAAAATAATAAACATAAAGAGAAAGCTGCGGTTTATTCCTTGAACAATATATACAAGAATTTAGCACCTATCCATCAAACGGGAATAAAAATGCACAGGATATTTTTTGTGGTTCTTTACTTTCGTAGTTTCAAAGCATGCAGAGAGAAGCTACATATTTCAATTTGCCCTCTGGTATGGTATTAAAACACATCCCTAACCAAAAATTATATTTTGTGATATTTGTGTTTTTTGTTTGGCGCGCGTGCTTGGTATTTTAAGAATTAAATAAAGATGCCCTTTCGGGGTATTATTTAATTTAAGGTGGATGCTTTTGAACAATTCAATAATTAGTAATACGTCGGAAAAACTAAATTCGAAGGGCATTTCGTGCACATGTGTACTGCAAATGTCGCATTCATAATGAATTGCACATTCGTTATGAATGCGACATGTGCAGGGTGAGGCTGTAATGACCAGCAAATTCGGCGTATACCTTGCAGATACTCGAATAGATGACTCACTGAGCGTTCCACGCATGCGTGGTGGCAGCGGTGGCGTATTAAAACTGGCTGTGAGATCGGTTCATTCTAATTGTATATACTTAAAATTGAGCACGCGAACGTTGTCTCGCAATGAGTTTCATGTATATTATCCTCAGAGCTTAGCTGAGTGGTGGTTAAATATTACAACTATTTCCTGGATGTTCGTCGCCTGCACACTGGTTTGCGAGCTCCCTATCATGTAGCCATCGTTATATAATTCGTTAGCATTATTACTAATCGCGATTATCCTGTTCGTCGCCAGCCTCTAAAATGGCACACTCGGTGTTTTTGCGTACAGCGAGACACCCAGGAGCGAGCTCGGAAACCAGTGAGCAGACTAAGAACAGGCTCATGTAGGACATAGGAAATGCACGGCAGCCGACTTTGCTTCATTATTAGTAACTCACCATCTTTGAGTTGAGCCTTAAAAGAATTAGACAAAACTTCTTGTGAAACTACATTCTCGTGCCAAATTTCATTTGTGTGCGTTTGAAATTCGATTTTGCGAGGCGTGCCCAATTTGCTGGTCATTCCGACAAAATGGGCACGCCTCACTTCCTCTGTATGCGATTGTTATTTTTTATGAGAAAATTAAGAGTAGATAGCTATGTAATAAAAAAGCGGCAATAAAGAAAGATATTTTGATATTTCGTTTAGAAAGAAACGCTAGAAAAATTTATCGCAAAATTTTTTTACAATTGAGAATATAGAAGAGTACAAGTTTCTGGAGTTTTTTGTTGTCCAGTAATTGTTATGCTTATTTAAGAAATGTTCTAAATTCAATGTAAAATAACGATTTTTTGTCGGGGAACGTAGGCAAATTATTTTAAAACAACAAAGTCAAAAACCCTGCGCACCATAAAAACGAGCCGTCGCTATAGCACGTGCACAGACGTGCACGCTCAGAACGCAGTCACGACTAATTAAAATGTTCTATATTGATTCAATCGAGGTCTCTCAATGCTCTTATCAGCATGATTTTACTTCTGTATAGTTCCCAATGCCGATAGCGAGTGATCACAGAAAGCATACAAAGAAATAGCCTAACTAAAACGGCTACCTCAAGGCTAAAAGCTCGAGCCGAGGGAAGCTTTGTCACGTGCTTCGGAGCACGGAAAAAAAGAAGAAAAAAAGAAACGATCATCGTGGGAGAAAATGACCTAATGCAGAGCCTCCTCTATACTCACAAAACCTGGCAGTTCAACGACGGAGCCATAGAGTGCCCAATCGCAGGTCTGGAGCACGAGGATCTGGTAGAACAGAGCATCAAAGAGCCATTTCTCGGGGAACCTCGACGTCAGGGCACAGCTCTTGCAGCGGCGAGAACCCGAACCACACTTGTTCGCTCGGGAGAAGTGTGTTTCGGAGTCTCGCCGCTGCGAGGAGCCAGTCACGTGGCTCTCCTCTTATCCGTTGTCTGCCGCTCCACCTTTCCCATTTCGGCGGCCGCTTCTCGTGGCAATCTGCCAGGCTCTGTCAGTATATGGGAGGCCTAGTGGCACCACTCCAGTGCCGCAGTCGCAACACTCACCCATCTTAAAGACGCAGAGTTTGCTGCAGGCACGACGACATCTGCGGACATGCCTGAAGCATGTTCGAAGCCCGTCTGCTTCATGCCTGCCTGCACAGAGTATGACTTACGTGACCTTCATACAAGGCAGACCTCAGACAGCGTCCGCAGACTGTCTTTTTGTAGGATGTTATGAAACCCTAACGTAGACGCGTAACAGTCTAGCTTCAGCGCAGAATCGAGCGGTCCTCTTCGGCCATCGACATGTTTCAATGGCATGGCTCGTAGTTTTGAGGTTTTTTTGTATCTTTTTTAAGTATTTTCAATTCTCATTGTCACATCAAGAAAAAAGGGAGTTTTGCGCGTTATTCAAGCCCTGCGAAAAGTAGTGTTTCCAAGACTCGGTAGTCGAAGGAAAGCGACATGCTTTCGGTTGTTGAAATGTGTACGTTTCAATAAAATATGCCCTTTAAGCTAATGTAAGATGAACCTACATATATCTTAATTCTACGCTCTAAGGGAAAAATTAGTAATTCTCCGCAGGGAGCGGAGCTTCTTTCACTACTGTTTATGAGGTGAATACGAGTATAAGTACTTCTAGATAATAAAATGCGCCGAAATATCGTCGCATTGTTTGTTTCAGAAGAGAACGGAAGGAGTTGTAACAGAGGTTTATCAGCGTTTGGAACAACGGTGTAAACTAAGAGATAGATCGGTAGTTCATTAGTGGTTTATTTCACTCCCGAGTAGGCCTCCGGGCGTGCGGGCGACGAGGAAGGGCAGGTAGCTCATGCACAGTGTGTGCCCTCGTCACCCACCCGGAAGCAGTTTGATCTATTTATATCCTCTTTTATCCAACCGTCACGCACCTAACGTCGAAGTTGAGAGCTAAACCCGCGGGAAAACAATAAGATGAATTATTCGTCGGTGTTTGCGACTCGGCGTTCTGCTCACGAATCCGAATTTCGCGTCAGAGTTAGACTGGGGCTTGGGTTCGATCGATTAAGCGCTAGATGCGTTCCAACCGAACGCTGCTCTTGTGGAAGCCAATCCGGACAAAGTGCCGCCTATAGTTGGATCTTCTTTCCAAATAGGGTTTTTGGCCCGACGTGGCTTCCTGACACGCCACCAAACAGTGTGTAGGAAAACTACGAAATCCAACTGCAAACAACCTGGCCGGTGACACATTCCGCTATTTCCTCAATTCGCGCGTACATATAGGGATTCGTCGTTAGCATTGCCTTTGGCGGTACTGTGTATGTAGGTAAGCGTTAAAATCTCAGGCATTAGTAAACCTCAGAAGCAAGCAGACGACTTATTAGGCGACCGACCGAAAAAGTCCAATTGGGAACGTATTTGGGACGCTTAAGAACGAGCTTACTTGGTTTTTTCTCTCTTCGGATCCACCCCAAGGCGTCTGCCGGGGCCATTTCACCCGCCAACAAGCCGTCTTCTCGAGCGCCGGCTTCTGTGAGGTCCGAACACATAGCGTCCGCTATGTATGAGAATCGAGTCCAAACAGATGCTCCTTTAATGTCCCCGGCAGTTATGGGTGGTTCAGTCGATCACAACACGAAAGAGCTCGAGCGATCGGGAAAAAATATTTCTGCGCACATAAGGACACAGCGGATACAGGACGAAAGCGGACGAATGTCACCGACATGGATTACGCCGGAGATATTGATCCGGAAGCAGAGTTGCGTCATAGTCTTTCACTGACGCAATTTCGCGCAGCAGTTTGTTCTTATGAGCTGTCTGGCACGTGCCGGGGCCTAGCATTCCGAAGATCCAAGCGACGCGCTCAAATGCGTCGTGCACAGAAGCTTATACGCGGTGAGAGGCACTTTATGGCCGCTTTCGTTTTCCTCGAATCTAGGAAGTGCACGTGCTACCCTCGCGGTTATGTTTTAAATTGCATAGGGCATAAAAGCTTGGCATTGCACGTGCTTGCACCAGCAGGGGAATTTTACGCATCCTCAATCTGGGTTGTGAGATATTTCCACCAGGCGCCTATACCCAAACTTCTGGCCGCGAATAAGTTTTGTCACTCTGACATGGAATAACAAAATGGTGAATTAACGTCATGTGAATACCCCCAATATGACACCCACGGCGCCTACGGCGCATAAAAAGAAATGACGCATTTGTGATCGCGTGTCTTATATGTAAATGGGGCACCCAAACAAACATTTTGTTTTTATGAGTTAAGAACGAAGATTAGGTTTGTTCCCAAAGGAGTACCAAGTGAACAACCCTTTCGCGCGCTTTTAAGATGTAAAAAAAAAAAAAAAAAAAGAGGCGGGTCAAACGTTCGAGACAACGATCGTTGCACTGAAGCTTGTCGCTATCTTTAAATAAAGTAAAGATCAATCTAGGAAATATAAGACGTTAGTTTTGCCCAAAAAGACAAGCAAAACGCGTCCAGCAGATGTAAGACGTCACGCAGAAACCTACGCGCTTGTACAAAAGTAAATAAATAAAAAAAACACGTTAGACACTACTCAGAAACATGCATCCTATCTCTGTCACATCTTTACTACAATTCGATGTCATGTTTCTAGTTTTCGAACATTTTATATGTCATGCAAACAATTCTGACTACTAAAATCGCCTTTAGTACCGCGTGTTCGCAGTCTACGAAGAAAAACTAAACAGGCAAAACAGATTTTAAAAAAACGGCTATGGTAAAAAAAAAATTGTTTTGTCTAACCTGGAAAGCAGGCTTCACGTACACAGTCTCCGTCGTAGAGAAAGGAGATAAACACTTCTGGCACTAAAAAGGACGCGAGGGGCCTCCGGAGGCCGAGGCCATTAAGCGACGAAGAGTCCCCCTCCCAAATCGCCCAATATAAATAAACCCTATCAGAGCCACTTCTCGCTCAGTTTATGAGGCAAGGCCGCCCATAACATCCCCGTGCTCGGAGAGAATAGAACTTCCTCCGGAGTGTTCATAAACAAACCTTCGAATTCCGCTAATCGACTGCTCCAGCGAATCGAAGCTCGAAGGTAAACAACATCTACGCTCATCATCGAGCAACAGATTACTTCAATTCGAGTACGGACTAAGCAAACCTAGATCCATTATTCCCTTCTTTCACTATGCGTGCCATTCATCGTACATTTACGCTAAACGCCGTGAGTTATGATTCCGGTGCCGTCAATGTACACTTGCCATGCCATGAGCGATGCGCAGCCAATGAGGTTGCGCTATTAGCCGACGAAAAGGCCGAAGAGCTAATCACGAAGCAGGAAGCCGGACTAGAATGAAGCTGCAATCAGTGACTGTAGTCGGCTCACATTTCTTTCTGGAAAAAGCAAAAAGAAAAAGATTTGTGTTCTTTATTGGCTTTTCTCAAAGGCGTTCTAAATTCGCAGATTTAGTTCCTCTTTGCTCTTTTTCTTTTTGTGGCACGGTAAGGAGGCTACTGAAGGACACATTACGAGGGTTTTGTGAATAGTTATATAAGACCGTCAGTGTCATGTAACACTATAACTTCGCATGGCGTCATGATCCCACGTAACAGCATGGTGTCACCGGAGTTTACGATGTCAAGTCGTTCTATCACCTGACGTCACAGTGTCAGATAAGATTACAGTGGACGTGGTGTAACGTCGTCGTTTCACCCGATGACACGGAACCACGTGACGTCGAATCTCGCGTCACTTTGACGTCATGGTGCCAAGTGGCGTCACACTGCCCTGTGGTGACATGGTGTTTCCTGACGTCGCAGTTAAACGAGACGTTTTGTCGCGTGAAGAAAGAAAGAAAACAAAGAGGGAGATAGAGAAAATCGAGATTACGGAAATGAAAACGTGGCCGTCTGCTAGTCAGACTTGTGCAACACCTTTATAGCGTCCCATCCAGACGGCGGGGGTGGGGATAATTTATGAATAGCTTCGCCGCCATATCGCGAGGCTTACAGGGAAGCGAGCTTGTCGTGGTGAGCACTTCGGGACGGAGGTCAAGGGCTGCCCTTGGAAACAATCTGGATTGAGCGTATCGCACCGAACACCGCTGTCTGAGCATACACATGGACGAAGGATGTAGAATAAATTGCGCGTGTATCTACAGATAGGACGTAATTCGTTGCGTGAAACAAAGTTCCACAAAAGTTGCGGTGAGACATCTTTCCTGTGACATCGCGTGCGCAAAGCTCCACGGGCATCATCATTGTCATATCAACTGCGAAGATGATGGTGCCTCCGCGCTTTCGCATTCCTGTTTAAAAACAAGTTAAAAAAAACTGATTCGTGTCAAACGTGTGAAATTACCGACACAAAACACAAACACAACTCTTCTTTTGAGATTTGTGTTTGTCCTTTGTCCCCCCTTGTTCCTCTTCTCCGGGGATTATTATCGCTTAATCTGTCCAGCTCGCCTGCACCTTTGCATTAAATACAAATAAGCCCCTTGCTTGCCCGCGCCAAAAACTAGTCATCTTTTATTTATCTCGAAAACCATACGTTACACATAAGATTTTTTTTTTAAGGGTGCTTTTAAACAAATATGAATCTGGCGATCGGGCGCATGGGTTCGCAGCGCATCTGCTAGATAGCGACCGCCATGGCACTGAATTCTCGCGGTGGTCAGTTTTCTGACATAATATTCAAAGCATTGATAGTTTATTTTTGACAAAAGAAGAAATAATGCATGATCATATAACTTTAAGAGATTGTGGCAGATAAGTAATTTAGAGCGGTTGATTGTGTGTACAGCACAAAAGACGCTTATATTAGCGATAACACTTTCATTACGATGACAGGTCACCGCATGGCGGGTGTCCCTAATTGAGAGTGGGTCTAAAATTCGACGCCACTATCCGGCAGCAGCCTGATTTGACGGCTACGCGACTCGAGCTGTGCTGTCGGCATGTCCAATAGAGTGCCAAATTATCCCAGCATAATAGCCTCTGCCTAACAGTTCTCTGTGCTGCCAAAGACGAGATTGAGAGACGGGGCTGTGCGACAGAAACGAGTAATCTTTCTTTGGCGTTTTTCTTTTCTAGGTTTTGAAACATATTTTCTATGTATTTCATTCTATTTTTACAATGATACATCTGAAAAACACTAGAATCTACTTAAAGTATACAGGGTGTGTTTTTGTTTTTTTAAAGCTTTACAAATTTGCTTAGAAAAGCCATGAAAGCTGCACTTATGCGGTTTGTGGATGTCAGTTATACAGCCATGGGGACATAGTATAGGGGGCTAATTGTAAAGATCAGTCGGCTAATGAGGTAAAATTTGTTCACTAACTTTCTTAATTAGTGAAAATAAACATATGGTTTCATTTCAAGCTTTGAAAATACCTGTATATTCGCAAATTATACTTTTGTTAAATGCATAGTGTAATTTTAAGTATTCGCTTTTTATTTACAAAATACAACTGAAATATTTTGGAATATAGTGTCTGCATTAAGTTTACGGTGTATTTAAGGTGCACTTGACACGTACATTTAATAACTAAGTTTTAAAAATAGTTACGAAAATAAATTTTTGGTATTAAGTGCACATTTAAAAAATAATTAGCACGTTTAAAGTAAATCTATGTCTATAGTGTACATTCGAAATACACTCGAAGTACATTAGGCCATCTTTCAGAGATATAACATTTGCTAATGGTAGATAGTTTTCGTGATTTTTTTATTTAGTACAGAGTCACTATGAACATTAGAAACGACAACCATATTAGGAACCACGCACGTGATGAAAGGAAGAAGCAGTAGATAACATATGATTACCAGGAGGCGCTACCAGATCTAAATAAAACTCTCGTGCCACCACCTGCGAGAGCGGCAGCCGTTCCTTTCGTTTTGCTTCGCATCATATTCTATGCCAACCACATGTCCGGTACTGCATCTCAGTTTGTTAGACACTGTGTATTAGAACCAAGAGCGGAAGAAACTATATCTTTTATATCTTTGCTTGCAGGAATATCAAACCCGGGTAGCCAGTAATTCAGACTCTAAAACATCAAGGAGTGCGTTTCGCTGACCTGCAAGGTGGGCCGAAAAGGAAATGGTTTAACCCTGGCATCGAAGTCAAAGAAATCGAAGTAGTTTTCTGGGAATCTGGTCAACTGACAAAAAAACAATGAGAAATAACGTACTTTTCAACGATGTCAGCAAGTGCGTAACAAAGTACTTCCCCTAACAATTCATTCCACATGCTCAGCGGCTTGCTATAAGCTAAACAAAGTCACATCTCGAGGCTCGTATCATCGTATTGCATTTTGAGTTTGCAGAAAACTGTAGCATCGTCCTCCCGTGAGCGATACAATGCATGCTTTCATATGAAAGAACCAAATGGTGTCAATTTTCACCCGCGTCGCTACAACGGAGCGCAAAATCCATAGCTCCAGAGTCGTCAGTGACGACATTGCACACAATACAGCACACGCGCTGTTCGCTCCCTGCACAGTTGAAGAGTGGCTGGAAGAAAACATCTCGACACTTACAAAACTTGCCCACATCTCCGACCGGGAAGCTGGTCATTTCAAAAATGGGTTTCAACTGTACGAGATGGCGAAGAAACAAGGGGTGACCACATTGAGTTTTTCATCTACGGGGCACGGCGAAAGTGCGTGTGATGTCGTGGCAGGAGTCCTCAAGCACCAAGCCTCCTTGAATAACCTCAGGTCATCAGAACTAGACACGATTTGAAGTGCTGATGACTTCCTCGTGTAGTGGCCCCGGACGTGCACCCTGGAACCTTACTCCTCATACGTGAAGCAGCGTGCCTCGCCCAATAACATGACACAAAAAAAGAATGCAATCTTTTAATCTTGCTATAAACATTCAATCATTCTATTTGTGGATGAAGTCTCAAAATAAAGTCGGGTCTTTCAGGGTAGTGATAAACAAAAAAGCGAATCCTCAAGAGTAAAGTTAACCTCACTTAAAGTCACTTCTTTATTATATCACCATATAGCGTTACTGGTACCTCATAATACTAAAATTGCTATGTAATGTTACGCATTTCCACGGTTTGTTTCTATTCTTAGTTATTGCTTCAAATAAAAAGGAAGAACTTCTGAACGAGCCTCGCGTATATGTGAAAATGCGGCCGCATGAAAAGAAAGCAAAATTTCGCACTCGGCTTGCTGGACTTCTAAAAAAATTCATCTCGCCCCTTCATTGCCTGACATAAAGGTACGTAAAACTTAATTATATGCTTGTTAAAGAAAGGTTAAATAATTTTTTTAATATAAAATTTGTAATTTTTGACATTTTATAAGTAAACTGGACGTGTGCATGAACTTTTTTTAATTATCTTAACATACCAGTCGTGCCTTCTTTTTTACTAAATAGCACATGAACTTAGATATTATAAATACTATATATGGTCACGTTCCAAGCATATAAATAACAATTACTTAAAAATTTTGGCAACGGCCCATATCTTTTCATCTTTGAATGGAGGGACAAAATATGTCCTTTTCTAACGCACCGCGTAATATGACGAAACCATATATGTCAAAAAGATTTTCTTGCATATTCAATAACACTCCAAATGCTTTTCAAATCAAAACACAGTTTAAAAAAAATTTAAATGACGTTGACTTTTGTATTTTTAGCTTTTCTACTAAGTTTACAGTGCTTTTGTATATATAACCATATTTAAAGTAACAATATCATAAATTTTACATAGCCTTAGATACAAGTTTTGATTTGATATGTTTATTATGCCTTAAATAATTGTACATCGAAAGCTAGCTTCCTTCAAACTTGACCCATTATTGTCAAACATGCAAGATGTGTATATATATATATATATATATATATATATATATATATATATATATATATATATATATATATATATATATATATCATAAAAGAGAAATAAAAAAAAATCTAGAGAACTTTAATCTTTTTGTACAAGGTATTAAAGCAGCAAAAGAAATTATAATTGGCGTGAAAGAAGTAATCTCAAAGTTTTGAGGCTCCAAAGCGTGCCACTCATGAAAACTGCAAAAGTGGCAAGACCTACCTTCCACCTTTTGAAGCCCAAAACTAAAGCACGAAAGATGTCCGTAGTTCTGATTGGCCGTTTTGTTTTAGTCACACATTTTTTCAATAAGATATAAATATACAGGGTGTTTTTTCTTAAGCTTAACAGAATTTTTAAAAACAAACCATGAAAGCTAGGGTCCTGCGGTCTGCGCAGGTGAGTTATACGGCCAGGGGGACATAATATAGGAGGCTAATCATAACGATCAGTCGGCTAATTAGTTAAAATTCGTTAATGAACTTTTTAATTAATGAAAATAGACATATAGTTCCAATTAGAAACTTGCTCAGCGCCATCGAAAACCACTAAATCAGTAATTTTCAGAAAGACTTTGAACGCGTGAGAAGCGTAGTAGTGCACTAAAGTTACCGCTCGTGGAGCAGGTACAAGGCTGGGGCTAGATAAGAGACGGAAAAATTGTGCGGGCGCCTTATCGCAACCGCTAGCTTTGTACGTGCTCCACGAGTGCTAACTTTAGTGCACTACTACGCTTCTCACGCGTTCAAAGTCGTTATGAAAATTACTGATTTAGTGGTTTTCGATGACGCTGAGCAAGTTTCTAATTGGAACTATATGTCTATTTTCATTAATTAAAAAGTTCATTAACGAATTTTAACTAATTAGCCGACTGATCGTTACGATTAGCCTCCTATATTATGTCCCCCTGGCCGTATAACTCACCTGCGCAGACCGCATTAATCTAGCTTTCATGGTTTTTAAAAAAAATTCTGTTAAGATTTAAAAAAACACCCTGTATATATATATATAATTCCTTGAGGACCCATACCTTTTTCTTGAGCGATTTGAGATGAAATCAGCCGAGTACGCCTTCTATAAAAACGCCCGGACCTCCGAACGAGACAAGCCTACAAAACATGCGCCTTGTTCCTTGGTTTTGGAGGCACTCAATGGCTCCAAACCAAAGAAACCAAGTGACGCTTGACTGAGAACGCAGACGAGTCTTGGGCCGAATGGAAATCCAACCTTTTGACAAGTTCCAAGGAAATGCTGTAGAAAGGTGGGAATCAAGCAGTGCACTTCCGCTTCGTGTTCGGTACCGCCCTGGAGTATTTTAATGCGTTAGAAGCATTCGCGCTTTGGTTCATGCGCTGACCTTGAACTGGTCTGGAGCGCATGTATATAAGTTCTCCGCAACCTCGCCACGGGGTGGCGCCACAGCCCCGCTGGCAATGGAAACTG
>JAZHYW010014750.1:0-29960 GCA_037355805.1 Ixodes ricinus
GGCACAGAGCTATGAAGGCAGTTATTCAACGCACTCTAAACGGTTGTTTATATTTTCTGTTGAGAGCGCTTATTCAGGAGCGCGCGTTCCATGCACCGAGGGCTCATTCCGCTCTCGTGAGGCTGAGCACGGCCGCTAGCTCACCCTCTCCCGCGCTCGGGAGAGGGTGATGTAGTGGCCGTGCTCAGCCTCACGAGAGCGGAATGAGCCCTCGTGCATGGAACGCGCACGCGGTAGCTGTGACAGCGCTGTAAGCGCGTCCTATGGTAAAGATATAAACAACCGTTTAGTGCTGCCGTTGGTTGAGACTAGCTGAGACGCCAGAAAGTCTGGTCGGTACCATTTTGAATGTTTGTGCGTATGGCGCGTGCTTTGCTCGCTTCCTAAGTGACACAAACGCACGTGCTGGGCTGCGGAGATCGTGCGCAGGGCTGTGAAAGTGTCAACAAATTTAGAATCGCCTCAAGAGTGGGCTGGCGTATCTAAAGTGTGCCGGCCACCTGACGAACGCGCATAACTCCGCACCGTTTGATGCTATTCGCATTAACGTAGATAATCATTCCCAAGAATGGGTTCTGCTGATTTTTAAACAAACGGACCATGTCGGCGCTCGTGAGTGTACCCAGACCTGCATTACCAAGACCTCTTGAACCGGCGACTTCTGAAATGTGTCAATTGAGATCCATGTTAGTTCTGCGGAGCCATGTTCCGAATTAACAAAGTGACTTTATCGATTTGGAGAACACAGTTGTGATGACTTCATTTGCTAGCACCCAAACAGTGAGTTCCTCGTGCCATAGGACGTAACATAGAGTTATTATTACAAACGCTAGAGGCTCAGCTGGCGCTAGTGTCTACGGGACTTCCGGTTGCAAATTGAAACAGGCAGCAACCAGAAACCAGTCAACTTTTCCAGACTTCTTGTGCATTCCTATGAGAAAACGTACGTGATATTTTTCTCCTCGCACGAAAAGAATACAAATCAGCGTAGTTTCCTTGCTCGTGACGGGTACTGTGTAGCTTTATTCACTTTATAAAAGTGTAATTTATTTAGTTAATGTTTTTATTATTATTATTATTAAGCGATGTTTAATTTCGAAACAATTGAGGCCTACGTCTATGTTGTACAGGATGATATGTCAGTACAACCTATCAATTCAAGCAAAAAGAACTACAATCGTATTTATATCAGAGCAAGAACGCTCCGTTACTGCTTCATTTGGATTATTCCTGCACAGTTTGTTACTTATCCAGTAAGTGTTCTTTGTTCCCTAACTCCATGCTTCGTTCTTGTCGTCTGTTTTGATTGTTTAATTTGGCATATATTACCATCCTTCTGGTGTTTTGTCAAGCTGATTCACTCTGTATGGTTCAGAGCATTGACCATATGCGTAAAAACGTGCCCTATACTAGCAGACTGCAACGTCAACACGTATTAGACATGTGTATTGGGCTATTTTCGGCGCTGTGTTACACAGCCATGAACTCTAAAGAAAAACGCTCTGACACATATTTTTGTACATCTGATTCTAAAACTATCCAAACTTTTATTCTGTCACAACACTAAGCAATATTTGATCTTATAATCGAGCGCGAAGAGAAAACGCATTCGCGTTTTCCTATAAAGATGCATTACCGGAAGTCAAATTTAGACTGGTTGCTATCTGCTTCAAAACGCAACAGCACACTAGCGCCACCTGAACCTCTAGCGTTTATTGTTAATAACTCTATGGGATGTAAAGGTGAAAATATTGGCAGAATTAACGAGGCTGCGTCTAAAATGAGCTGGCAAAATCAGTCCAAAGCTCTTCGAGGGTTTGCTTTAGCGATGGACTTCACATTGTAAAATTTAAAGGCGTAACGTAAAGAATAAAGATGAAATTTGTTTCCTTTTGTAAGAATTTCTATGGAACGTTGAGGTCCAAGCTGGTGTGGTGTTCATTGTGTAAACCGTATAATCTGCAGATTTGACCACCTGCTGTCCCTGGTTAGGACTCTTCTGCGGATGAAGCTAACATCTTGGAGAAAGCCAATTCCCCCAGCTGACAGATTGTCGTAGACAATTTGGTAATTTGAGTAATTTTATCTCTACTAAGAACGCGACATTAAACTACACCTTTGAAAGCTTCCTTGGTTAACCAAAAAAAGAGATAATGGTTTTACATTCCTTCAGCCACTGTCAGTTTATACGTGTGAACTAACATAACTATTTTTTTTTAATTCCTATTAGTTCAACATATTTTTCTAGCTTCACTCAGATCCAAAAACTCCATAAACATATTTTTGTCATGTCTTTTCTTAACTGCTCTGCACCATTTACCATTTATTATGTGCTTTTTATTTTTTAATGAAAACGAGGTATTCGAACTGGTTCTGCCACAGGGTGCGAGTGTCATCGCGCCATTGGCGCCATGTTTGAGGTCGCTGAGGCAGCTCGGTGGACGTGCATTGCTGCGGTGAACTAGCCGGATAATAAGTCAATAAGTGCCGCCAAACTCGGTTTATTAATTTATTTGCCAGCGTGTGTCTGTACGGGAATTATGCTGTTCTGGCCGCTCATTTTTATTTTGTGCCTTGACGTGGCAACACACATTGCGAGTCAGAATGGTGGACTACGCCGTGTTTAGATCCAACAAACGCACAAAACGGATGACTGGCGATCGAAACGTTGCTCAAGTTTGGTGTTTCTTGATACTAAAGGTTATCAAAATACGATGAAATGCAACCGAAGCGAAGACGGGTGGAGTGGTTTCGCCGGGTGAACCGCAATGATGAGAGAACCGCTCAATAAATTATTATAAAGTCTGTGCAAAACACTTTATTTCAGATTATGCTTTGTTAGGCTTTTAGGGTGACTGACCTGCATAAGAAATCAAGCAAATCAGCTGTATAATTTGCACCATCATCGGTCAGTAATCAAATATTTACCTGCGTTGCGACGATGACAGTGTGCGAATGAACTCGCTTTCGTTACGGCTCCTTTAACCGGCCGCGCATAACGCAATTGTGGCCGTCTCAGGACTTGTACGACTTGAGCTTTTTTCGAGTCACGAAACTTGTCCGCAAAAACAAGGAAATTGATAATGCCGCACGTGTAGGTACGCTACCAGAGGTCGACGTTCACAGCACATTCTTGTACGCTGCGGTACAAATGTACCAACGTCGTCTTCTCTGTGCGCGTGATGCTGGCTAGTCGAGCAGGTTGAAATTTTGTAAATACATTTTTCTGTCATCACACCAATGGCGAAACACACCATTGCACAAAAGAGTCACGTGGAGGCACTTGTATGACATTTCCTGAATAAAAACACCGGTGTTCCATATGTCACGCAAGCCAGGGACCATAAACGTTCGCGAAATAAGCGAGCGCCTTTAGTGTTGTGACGTCGTGTGAATATCTCCCATATGATATTCTGGTGTGCATCAAGACAACACCACCTGACAGAAGGCCTCCGCATGGTCTTCTCCTCTATGAAACGTCATCAGAGTCGGATCGCGCTAACTCGGCTATTGGGTCCCGGCCCGCCTTCGACGCGCTGATTGGACACGAGCCCCAGCCGAACACTGGCGCAGCACTCGGCCAATCACAGGCCTCGATCGATCTGACTGTGATGACGCGTGCGGAGGCCTTCTGTCTAGATGGTGTTGATCAAGACCACTGCTCTGACAGGACCAGGCAGGAAATAAGGGCTATTGAAACTAGTGATGTTGCAAACTTTATGGGTTGTGCAGCATTGCTATTATGGGTTTGCAACGTTGCTATATTGCTATTAGCCCCGAGAGCGAACACAAGCGTCGCTGCGGTCGCCGCGCCCTGATTGGGTGAGTTGTACCGTGACGTCAGGAGGAGGACTCCGCTCCGCGACCTCGCATCGGCTCGCTTCCCAGCACCGGTTTCCTGGTTTGGCGTTGTGTACCTCAAGCTCTTTGAGGAGCTGGACCTCGTTTACCCGGCGTACAAGACGTTGAGTTAGGCCGATATTCATGTGCTTCCGTACATTTTATAAGCCTGCTTGTCCCTTTACCTTTAAAATTGGGTTACAAATCCCGAAAGATATCGGCGGAGGCAATTCCGCCGATGAACCTCCCGATCCGTCCACACGACACAAGGCAATCTTGCAGGGGTCGGTGAAGCAGTGCGCAAGTGTTTCAGACGCTGGAATTCTGTTCCTTGCATGTTCATGATTTAGGACGATATTACATCCCGCTTTCAAGGCATTTGAAGTGGCATTTATAGCATGGGCCTTGGGTGGTCGGCAAATTAGCTCGCGACCCCGACTCTGCGCTGCCACTCTGCATGCGCTGGTTCGCAGAATGTTTTAAAGGCCCTGCGTCTGGTGATCTTTGAAGTGCTCGTGGAACAGGGTTGTTTTACTTAAATGTAGCTTCTTCGTGAATTAATTATACAGTTTATACACGTATGCAGGCATATTTCTCAGAAGATGCTCAATTACTGGAAATTAGTTTGTATGATAGCAGCAAAAACGGCCGAATTGCCCCCTGTTGCCTGTATGATATGTGTTGAACTGCCCAAAATATGCACAGCAATAGTACCGTAATTTGGAATGTTTATACTTTTTCCTGACATTCTTTATTCCAGCCTTGTGTATTCGGAAAATACACCGTTTAGTTTGAGTTGTCGTTTCCAATTAAAAGACACTGCTGCAGAGTCCCCAAAGCTTCCTCAGCCTCCAGACTCCCTACAGCTGGACTCTCTGACAACAGAGGAAAACAGGAGGAACAGCGAGCATTCGAACGGCTGTCCATGCAGTGGTAGATACAGCATTAGTAGTAGAAAATGTGGAACCTGTGACAGTTTGCGTGAGAAAAGCTTTTGGTATTTTAGCTTCAGGACAATTTGATTTAGGTAAAATCTCAATTTTAGGGCTTAAGGGACTAATAACGAGCTAGACACCTTCGCTTACGTTTGTTATACATTACTTGAGGGTTGATATAAACAAGTCCACAGAAACCACCAGTGGACTTCATATAAATACTATCGAAGTCCAGCAAAGGTCAAATGCGAGCAATGTATATAAATAAATGTTCCTTGTTTTTTTTGTTTTTTACTTTGTTCCTGCATTTGGGCTGTCTTACTTGTGATTCTCCCCCTTGGCCCAGACTGTATTTAGCATGTTGCTCGAGCAGCATGCAGCTTTTCTGCTTGGGCGATCTTGTTTATAAACAGAGATACAAAAATATCGTATACATAACCTGCCAATTCATTTAGACCATCAGCAGCATTTATTGTGTGGGATGTAAATCTATAGTGATGCTCTTGCAATTGTGGCCATATTTCTTTATTTTCATATACCAGCTGTGATTCATGTGTTGCCTGCCCTGTCAACCATGCTTAAAATGTTGGTTGAAGTTTCGCCTGCAGCTACAGACCATACCTCAATAAAGCCACATATAAAAATTTAAACTTCCTACGAAAAACACGGAAAAAGAAATTCAATAGAAACGAGCGCGCCGACAGCTAACGTCGTCACAGCCTCCACAGGGCGAGCGAGGCTAGTCGGGGAAAAATCTCTCCTCGCCGTGACGTCACCCCGGTTCGCCGTAAGGGGCGCCACGCGAACTTCTCGGGGCTAATACCGTGTTCATCGCCGGGGGTCCGGTCTGACCCGGGAACCCGAGCCCGCGGCGCCCGCCTGTAGGAGAGGAGGTCATCGGCATCGAGGTCGGCGTCTCGCGGACTGGCAGCGTACCCGCTGTCGCCGACTCCAGGCGCGGCTTATCGAGGGTGAGAGTTCCTCGGCGCCGGAGGTGACTGGGCCCGTTCAAGCCACTGCAGTGTGTGCGTGTGTGCGCGTGCGTGCTCGAGGGGATGAGTGGGGGCGGGGCTCTGGACATGACGTTTTGCTGGCAGCTCGGCCCATCGTTGGCTACCAACTCTTGGAGCACCGAACGGCGACCCGATAAAAGGAGCGTACGAGAGGTCGCATGGGTGCTCTCGGACGATGCAGATACTTTGTCACCATGTATTACACCAGAGTTTGTCGCCAGAGACCCTCCCGTCTCGTGATGCTCCTGCCGGGAATCGTCCTGCGGATCCGTTCTGGCCTGGCCCCTGCCTGAGGCTTCCTGGGGAACCCCTCGGTCGTAACAGTGTGGAACCCAAACCGTCATTCTAACAAATACATTTGTATGCACATATTTACAGATAGGTACCAAAAACCGACACCATGATTTTCGAAGAACCTATGTAGCATTTCAAAGAGTGTTTAGAGGAGTTCAAGAACCTGCAAGACCTTAAACTTAATTGAATTTGACCACTGAGCTATCTCATTTCACCAGTCAACTCTACAGGTTTAAAAGAGTGTGAAATACTAAAATCTGATGGTTTTCTTTGTTCAA
This sequence comes from Ixodes ricinus, assembly GCA_037355805.1. Taxonomy (NCBI): domain Eukaryota; kingdom Metazoa; phylum Arthropoda; class Arachnida; order Ixodida; family Ixodidae; genus Ixodes; species Ixodes ricinus. Next base: position 6,361 of record JAZHYW010014750.1, read on the forward strand.
CCTGTCTTTAATAAAGGGATACTACAACGAAAATTGCGGCGCTTATTTTTTGGTCTATTAGCCCCGAGTGCGAACACAAGCGTCGCTGCGGTCGTTGCGCCCTGATTCGGTGAGGTGTACCGTGGCGTACGGGGAAGGGCTCCCGCTTCGCGATCTCGCATCAGTCATCTGCTTCCACTTCCACCGTTTCTGGCTTTGCCCGTTGTGTGCCGCCAGTACACTTCGAGGAGCGGGACCTTGTTCACCCGGTGTGCAAGACGTTGGGCTAGGCCGATACCGACGTGCAGATTGTCACTTTAACCTTTATGATTGGGTTAAAAATCCCGAAAGCTATCGGCGGAGGCAATTTCGCCGATGAACCTCCCAAGTCCCGGTCCACACGGCACTGGGCAATCGTGCGAGGGGTCGGTGAAGCGGCGGCGTAAGTGCTTTGTGACGCTGGAATTCCTATTCCTGTGCATGTTTATGATTTAGGAGAATGTTACATCCCACTTTGCAAGCATTTCAAATGGCATTTATAATATAGTGCCTTTGGGCGGTCGGCAAATCAGCTCGAGACCCCGACTCTGCGCGGGCCACTCTGCGTGCGGTGGTTCGCAGTTGTCTTTAAGACCATCGGTCTGAAGACCCTTGAAGTGCTCATGGAACAGGGTTGTTTCACATCAATGTAGCTTCTTCGTGAATTAATTATATAGTTCGTGCACGTATGCAGGCAGTTTTTGTTTTTTAGAACATGCACGATTACTGGAAATGAGTTTGTATGGTAGCAGGAAAAACAGCCGAATTGCCCCCAGCTGCCTGTATGAGATGTACTCAACTGCCCAAGGCATGCTGCTGCAATATTGGAATGTTTATGCTTTTAGAGCGCAGCTCTTGGGCGCCCGTGTCCGGCTTAAGCGGCGTCGCCGTCGCCGTCGGGGTAACCGTGAGGTCACGTGGACCCCCCCCCCCCCCTCCGAGGTCACGTGACCCCCGTGACGATCACGGGGAGCCACGAGGGCCCTCACGGGGGCCACGTGGCCCCCGTAAGGTCACGTAACGTCCGTCACGTAACGTCCGCCGGTAGCAGGCAGGATGATGGAGGGTGAGAAGGAGAGAGGAGGGGTATATTCTCCTCCTCGTGCCGCTAGTAGCTCTTCCATCCTCCTCCTCAAGAGCTGCGCTCTAATTCGGCGTTACATGGAGTTGTAAACGGCTTTCATTTTCTCTTTGACATTCTTTTTTATGTCCAGCCTTGTGTATTCGGAAAATACACCTTTTAGTATGAATTGTCATTTCCAATTAAAAGAGACACTGCTGCAGGTCCCCGCAACCTTTCTCAGCCTCCAAGCTCCCCTACAGCTGGACTTTCTGACAACACAAGGAAACAGTAGGAACAGCGAGCAATTCGAACGGCTGTTCAGTGGTTGATGCTGAACCAATAGCAGAAAAATGTGGAACCTGTGAAGGGCGACAGTTTGCGTGATTAAACCTTCTGGTATTTTAGCTTCAGCACAATTCAATTTAGCTAAAATCTCAATTTTAGAGCCTAAGGGACTAATAACGGGCTAGAACAACTTCACCTACATCTGTAGTGTACATTACCTGAGTGATATTACAATCAATGCTACACGGATAGCACCAGTCGAGCCCATTGAAATATTATCCGAATCCAGCAAAGGCCAAATGCGAGAAATATAAACAGATATAAACGAATGACTGTATATGCCTGTGTTCATTCCTTTCTTTACTTCGTCCCTGTACTTGAGTTGTCTCACTTGTGATTCTCTCTCCATGGCCCACACCACATTTAACATGTTGCACGAGCAGCATGCAGCTTTTCTGCTTCGGCTTTTTTGTTTAAAAACAGATACAAAAACGGAATAGTATACATAACTTGCCAATTCATTCAGACCATCGATAGGATTGATTGTGTGAGATGTAATTCTATAGTGATGCTCCTGCAATTGTGGACATATTTCTTCATTTTCATATACCAGCTCCGATTCATGCATTGCCTGCCCTGTCAACCATGCCTGAAATGTTGGTCGAAGTTTCGCCAGCTGCTACAGGCGCATACCTCAATAAAGCCACATATGAAAATTTACACTTACCCTATGAAAACCGCGCACAAAAATATTAAATAGGAACAAGCGCGCCAAAAGCTAACGTCGTCACAGCCTCCACAGGGCAAGCGGAGCGAGTCAGGCAAACATTCTGTCCTCGCCGTGGCACCACCCCGGTTCGCCATGAGGGGGCGCCACCCAAACTTATCGGGGCTAATACGTGTTCAAAGGGGCAGTATCCCACCGGACACACCGATATCTTGTTCAAAAAGACACACAAAAAAAATTTAAAACAAATTAAACGATTAGCAAAGAGCACCTTGTGGATGTCGGTAAAGCCTCGCTTGTATAATACCCGCCTAGGAACCTTGACAGGTAGTGACGGTAACTGTCTTGCCTACCTGACGTCATCCCGGCAGCTCTATGGCCAGCACAAGAAGAGTTCCCCGCTCAGCGGAGCCCTTTTTGTGTGTCCCCAGATGTCGCTCTCGATTTCCTCCATCGTCAAGGCAGCACCTACCTCCTTATAGTTGACTACTTCTCAAAGTTTGAGAAGTTAAACAGATGGACACCACAACAGCAACATCACTCATTTTAATCCTAAAGGATGTGTTTGCACGTTTTTCAATCCCCAATGTACTCGCCTCTGAACAAGGACCTCCCTTTGACTCGGTATCATTCAGAGCATTCTTAAAAGAATGGGACATCGTGTATGAACCACCGTCACCACTGTACGCCCGGTCAGTCGTCCAAGTGGAACGAACCATAGAGACAGTCAAGCCCATGCTGACCAAATCCCGCAGCGAAGGCAATGATCTTGCTTTGGCTCGTCCTCAACTACCGTGCCACCCCAACCATAGGAGGTGCTTCACCAGCAGAGCTTGTGATAAATAGAGAGCTGAGAACATTCATCCCGGCCCTACCGCAAAGCTTAAAACCTCAGTTCCCCACTCAAGCCCACTGAAAACTCCTCAAACGTCGACAACGGGAACAACCCAAGCACAAAGACTGCCACATCCGGGCTCTCCTGCTCTTACAAAGGACCAGCCGGTCTATACGAGACATAGGAATGCTGGCAAAAGGCAATCGTTACACATGTTGGACCCGAACCTAGACGGTACACGGTGCAAACTCCTGATGGTGCCGTGTATGTCAGGAACCGCTACCACCTCAGACCGCGAACGTCACGAGCTGAAGACTACAATCGCTCAGTAAAAGACTACTTCCCCGAAGAGCACTAGATCTACAAGAGACAGTCGCGCTGCACAAGAAGGGATACCTAGCCCCAAGCAATGGGCAAGTGCGTCCAAGTGTGACAAGATCCGGAAGAAGCATCCGCAAGTCAGCAAGATACAAAGACAGAAGTTTGCTACGCATTTTCTTGTCGGTTATTATTTTGTTTCGTCTTTTAAAGAAAATGAGTTTGTTATGCTTTTAATAAGCGCCCCCTATCACCTACAACGTAACAAAATAAACGCAGAGCCTAGAGAGCAGCACCATTCTGAATTCCCCGCTCAGCCAACATGTCTCATGTCTCTGTGACTCGACCCAACAACAACTAGGACACTTTTTGTCTCCACTGCACTCGTCAAAAGCGTTCGAATGCGAAAGCCAAACGCCGGACGCTGGCGTTAAGTGTTCTATCGTGTTCCGACAAGTGCAGTGAAGAAAAAGCTTTAGGTCTACCCACTAATCCTTCCAATTAGAGCTCGGTGTTCTGACGTCCCCACGCGCTCTCGCCTCCTCCTCTCCCTCACTTTCTCGGCGCACAAGTGACTCCATCAGCTTAGGGTCTCCCCACGAGGTTGGGGCGTCGCAATGCGCTTGCGCAGAACCTTCATGCCTGAGCAGTGCAGCGCCACGGGCTCCTCGGGGGACCCAATGTATTCGGGCCCCCTAATCTCAAACTCTCTCTATCCCTTGGAGCACCGCGAGGACCTTGCAAGGCCCATCATACCTGCAGCCATCCCATGAAGGGGAAGCAGGTTCCCAACCCAACAGATAGTACCGGGATCGATCGAGAAAATAAAACCAGATTTTTCGGCCAACATAAAAAAATCGCATGAATCACAGAAAGCTGAACCACCGTGTGAATGTGTCACTAGCGGTGGTGATAAAACGTTTTAGCACATGATCAAAGCATACGAAAGAAAAACAAAAAGATCCTCATGAGCCGACGTCCACGTAAACCTAATATTCATCGAACTGAATTTGAGATTGTAGGCGCCTGTATTTTTTATTTCAGTAAAACAACTTGTCAGCAAGAAAGAAAAATAAGATGGCCTTTCTTGCCGACATGTGCTTTGCACTGAAATAAATGAGTACAAGCACCCATAATCTCAAATTTCGGTTCGATGAATATTAGGCTTAGGTGGATACGTCAGATCATAGATGAATTTCGCTTTTCTTTTGTATATTTTAAACAAGGATGCCTCACGTGCTCAAACTTTCGAATTTTGTCAACCCCGTTAAGCCTGGTTCAGACACTTGCGTTTGAGTGCGTTTGACTGCGTTGCGTCGAGAACCGAAAGCGAGTCACCGGCACATCTGTGCTTCGTATGAAGCGTGGAATCCAATTCAAGGAATCATCTTGGCACGCGATATAAGCAGCAGGGATGTCCTGGTTTCTCGCGGCCGCAACGCAGTCAAACGCAGTCAAGCGCAACCGTCTGAATCAGTGCTTAAGCCCGGCTCACACAGTTGCGTTTGACTGCGTTTGACTGCGTTGCAGGCAGCGAGATATCCAGGACATCCCTGCTGCTTATATCGCGTGCCAAGATGATTCCGCGAATTGGATTCCACGCTTCATACGAAGCACAGATGTGCCGGTGACTCGCTTTCCGTACTCGACGCAACGCAGTCAAACGCACTCAAACGCAAGTGTCTGAACCGGCCTTCAGATTCTCACGGAGTTTCAGTATTCCGCGATGCGTAGTTTACTTATCCAGGCTAGAAAACCGGGTTTTATTTTCTCGATCGATCAGTTTAAACCGTTCGACATCTGCAGTGCGGTCGCCTGGCTTTCGTTTGTTGCGTCAGCATGAAACAGTCGCACCGCGGTCCATACGAAACTGCAAGCGAATAAAAAAGCAGGTGTATTCTGACCTTTGTTCTAGCTGCGCGTTTTTCCTCGGAGGTTTTCGTAACCGTGTCTTGAAATTAGGTCAATGTGGTCATACGACGAAGATTATCTTTAAACAGTCGAACACAGTTCGGGCCTAGCCCCACAACTTCTTTGAATTTATAACGATTAAGTGTGTGCGAATAGTGATCCGACTCCAAATAAAAAATCACTGCGTCATTGATAACCTTCACAGCGCAATAAAAGAAAGCCACGACGACCGGTTTCCTTAGAAGCGTTAATAAAGAGAAGCTGAAGAGGTTCTCGTAAAAAACGAGTTAGAGATGAATTATAGCCTATTTCTGTACCGTAAGTTCGAATATCGCGTTCAATTTCCTTCAAGATATAATTAAATGCGAGAAAACACGAAAAACTTCCGACCAGTCGTTACGTCATACCCAGATCTTTCTGCCGCCAAGCGCTTGTCGCTTATGTGGGCAGCGCGTGCAATTGCAAGCTTGTCAGGTATATTCTCCCGCACTGACACCAATCGTGATGTCTTTTTTTACATTTTTGGAAATAGCGGGAGTGTGCGTGCATAGCTTTCATAGGCACCGAAGATTTCCGAAAGCGGGGATTCCCGAAACTCTGGATATGACGTCACGATCCGACAAGGAGGGGCTTCGGCGGTTCTTCGAAATTTATTTTCTGTTACGAAGACGATTTAAGTGTTTTTTCCTCAAACACAGAACCGCTTTCAAAGCTCGAACTGGTGATACAAGGAGCGGAGATCTTTAAGTCGACCGCGAAATTCGGTTTCTTAACCTACCGCGTTCCGATTTTGTACAGCGTTAGCCACAGGTGGTCCACTTTTTCTACACAATTCGCAAAGAGCGAGCTTACCCGAGGAAAAGTAAAAAAGAAGTAAAAGGCTTAACTCTATGGAAACGCAGCGAAGCCACCGGTCTTCAAACCATATGGAGTCCTAGGGTTTGAAGACCGGTGGCTTCGGGGCGTTTCCATAGGAGCTAAGCTCTTTTTTCTTTTTACTTTTTCCTCGGGCAAGCTCGCTCTTTACGAATTTTATAGAAAATAGTGCACCACCTGTGGCCAACGCTTTACAAAATCGGAACGCGATAGGTTAAGAAACCGAATTTTGCGGTCGATTTAAAGAGCTCTGGCCGCTCCTGAATCGCCCGATATACTCCCTCAGTCCGGTAACGGCCGTGTTGGCGTGGAAAAATGTCTCTTATCGTATAACCATCGGCGCGACATGTCATGCCATTGTTAGCTTTACAAGTCACGCCACTATTAGCGTTCCTTCTGTGACACCTGTTAGGCCGCAGCCGCACTGCTCAATACATCCCAGAAAAGACGCGGTCCGCAGACATGACGAAAGACTTATCTGCGGACTCGCATCAGGCGTTCTCGATGCATGTCTGTATCGTATACACATGTCTGCTTGTAACATGTCTGCGGACAGTGTTGGTACGACCAATGTGACCCGAACGTCCTACAGGGAAGGACCGCGGCTCTTACAGCGACTGCAGAATGCCTCCTGTCTGATGTGGTGGCAGTGTGCCCGCGGTGTTAGGCCTTCTCGGTCGCTGGGAGTCACGCTTAAATTGACGTCATAAACGTGATTTTTAGTAAGGACTAAAGTGGTCGACTCCATGTTCAGCAAATTGACGTTAGATTAGAAACAAACTAACAAATTGTAGCTCGTATAGTATATATATATATATATATATATATACACACGCGGCGCGTGTTTCTAGAACACCTCTGATTGGACACATTTCGTTTCTTGTGCATTAATACAGATAGGAAAAGCCAGAAATCCAAGGTGGAGTGGTGGAGTGGTCAGCACACCCGACCGGACATTGGGAGGCCGATAGTTCAAATCCTGGCTCCGCCGTATATTTTGGCTTTCGGCGGGTTCGTAAAACTTTGATTTTTTGCATTCATTGGATTAAGTACGGTTCATTAATCTGCATATGTTCGTTTACATATATCATGCAGGGTGTTTCACAAAAGGAGGACGTATTCGGTATTGCGAAAACTACGCATCGCACCAAAAACAGGCGTGTATTGTTTTGGTCCAGGCCAGCCTAGTTATAAAAATTATTAGTTCGGGATATTAAATTGTAGTAAATTTTTTCGCGTAATTAAGTTTTTAAATATTGAGTTTAAGGGCACGGTTTCAATTAAAATCTTGCTGAGCATCATCGAAAAACACTAAATCAACAAATTGTAGAACGATAGAAGGCACGCGCGGTATTTTACGGCTTTCTGAAAAACCCCACAACTTCGACGGGTTTCTAAGTTTCGGTTTGCAATCGGAGCGCTTCTCGGCAGAGTCGGCACCGACAGCACCGAACCCCGTGGAGAAATAGTCCGTGTTAAATCTTGATCGGTATCCAAGCGTGCGAAGGCACAGGGACGCAGCACTTCGGCGTGCCAAGGAAGCTTTGATCACGCCGCAAGACCGGCGAAACTTGCTCTCGACGAGTTGTGCCTTTTTCCTGCGGCACTGCGCTTCCGTAAACATTTCCACGTGCTCTCAACGGCAAATCTCACGGCTTACACAGGGTTTTAAAAAGCTTATTCGGCGAAGGATGACGAACGAGTAGACAACGTGGCTTCAGCACGCTGCCACCAGCCTCTGCAGCGCTAGCAAAAAACCCTATTTCGCTGTATGCAAGATGGACGTCCGGTGGCCGCACTGGCGCTGCAGCGACCAAGCCGGAATGCGCGATCCAGCAATAGTCATAGAGATCAGTGGTCGCGAGTGTGCGAACGGTCCTCTTTGAACGCGTGAGAGAATGATTGAAAAAACAGATGGTAACCTTCTTTGAGCAGAGCGTTGAAATGCCTTTGCCACATTATGATAAATGTCTAAATATGCGCTTTGATTACGTGGAGATATAGCTAGATTGTGTTTGTATATTTTCGGATATAAGATAACATTTTTTCACTCAACCAGCTCATCGGAGCTTGGGAAATAAAAAACAGCTATCGCAAATAATCTCGTTCGTTGGCCTTAACCGTCTACATAGTGCCCACGTGGCGTGGGGTGCGTGTATTTATAACCTTACACTGGCAAACGGGTTCGATGACGCCTCCAGATCTGAAAAAAGGTGCTATTCCCCCGAGCTCGTCGTACGGGCCTTTCACGTCGTTTCCTGCCCTTGAACATTTGATGCTATCACAAGGACCAACCAGCATCATCTTTGACGGCTCCCACTTTACTGAACATCATTCGTTGTTGTTGGTTGTTGTTAGTCAGAATACCGAAGCATAATCGTAAAGTCTGCTGTCTCGAAAAGACTACACAGAAAGCACGCTTTTATGTAAATGTGCACGGGCTCATTTACATAAACATCTACATTTACAAAACTAACCTTTGCGGTCTGTTTCCCTATTTGCTGGTTCTTTTCCTTATGGTCACACTGGAAACTCTACATGCCGCTCACTCGTATAAAGAACAGCGTTTGCCTTCTGAGACCCGTTATTCGACGAGCGAAGCATCTGCGCAGGCGACATCCGACAACCATCGCCACCGTTTTGGCATGACGTCTTAAATATGAGTCGGTGTGTATGCGTAGCTTCCACTGACGTCACATGGCGTACTTCTGGTCATCATGTAAGAGAAAGGAGAGAGAGGGAAGCTGCTTTTGTGGGAATTTTGAGTGACGGGTCTAATCTTCTGGGAAGCGAATAACGGGAGACACAAAAGAGAGTCCTGGTGAGAGGGAAGCTCCTTGTTCCCCTCTTCTCTGGAGGCCATTGGAGCGCTCTTTGAATGACGTCACGAGCCAGCCATGTATACACCAACGCACGGCTCTGAAGGCACGCCGCTGCGGTGAGCTGCTATTCGCGCAGCGCACGCGCTGCAGCCGCTTCATTTAAGATAAATCCGGTTTCTGCGCATGCGCAGTTCTGGCACCTGTAGTGGGCATACGCAGACCTGTTTGTAGACTGTGTGTTGGTCTACAGACAGCCACTCAAGCCGCGGTCACACTGCCAACACACCATACAAAACGGCAGTCTGCAGACTCGATCCGAGACGTGTTTCTCCCTTGTATGACGGACCTGGCACATTGGTCATACAAGAAACGTCTGCCCACACGTTCCAAGCATACGTGTGTATGAAGCAGACATGCTTAGCTTGAGGCGTCCGCAGATAATTGTGGCGTCATGTATGCAACGAACTTCATGTGTTTTGTGCGCTGTATGACCAGATGCTTTTTAGAGTATTTTCATCCCGTGAACCTGAATATCACGTTCATTTTCCCCGAAGATGTAACTAAACGCGAGGAAACACGAAAAGCATCCGACCACTCGTAACGTCGTACGCAGGTCTCTCAACCGCCAAGCGCGTGTCGCTCGTGTGGGCAGCGCGTGATATTGCAAGCTTCCCAGGTACATTCCTCCGCACTGACACCAGTCCTGACGGAGGGGCTTCGACGGTACTTCAAACAAAAAAACAAATATTTGCTACAGCCACCGTGCACCAAATTGAAAAAAATCTCGATATCCGTGATCCAGGAGGCCGATTAAAGACGATTTAAGTGGGTTTTTTTCCTCAGATACACAACCGCTTTAGTTTTCCTTTAATTCGCACCAATAGAGCAGGCGGCGGCTGGCATTCAGACGTCTATGGAGCGCACGCTTTCGCAAAACGCGGTTGATGCTATCCACTGATCTCAATGACAATTGCTGGATCGCGTTTGCCCGCTCCGCGAATGCGGTCACTGGCGGCCATCTTTAGGTAGAGTTATATCACCTCTAGCCAAGATACAGCTGCTGCAGCCACTTGGCAGCCGCCATCATCCATCCATGTCAGATGGCGTTTTGGCAGTTGTGGTGGCAGGCTGCCATCAAAATAGCGTGGGTGATATTCCGTGATTGATTGAAATTGTTTGACGAAACATGTTTTTGAAACCCGGCGTGAACGGTAGCCCGGTCTTTGAGGACCCGGTAAAAGTTTCACGAAATCGCACAGCACCGGGGAAAAGCAGCACAGCACGCATCAAAAGTCGCATCGAAAGAAGCATCGAAAGCAGACGCCGCTACGGAATCTGCTTTCGATGCGAGCTGCGCTGCTTTTCCCCGGTGCTGCGCTTTCGTAGAACTTTCGCCGGGTCCTCAAAGACGAGGCTACCGTTCACGCCGGGTTTCAAGAGTCTGCTTCGTCGAACAACTTCAATCAAGGACGAAATATCACCCACGGTACAGTGTACTAGATCCACGGCTTTTTTATGGTAGCCTGCCGCCATTGCGCTGTCCGCCATATTACAATGATGGCTAGAGATGATATAACTCTACCTAAAGATGGCCGCCAGTGACCGCATTCCGGTCCATAGGCGGAGCTGGCCAAACGCGATCCAGCAAATAGACATAGAGATCAGTGATGCTATCCTCCAGCCTCGCGAGGCTCATCCAAAGCCAAACCGTGCAACGTTAGTTTCTCCACCGGGCGCATAATAAACCGATCTCACTATACTTCGTTTCAGCTTGGGTCCAGACGCAGCCGATACTACGAGCGCGAGCGTGTGGCCCTGAACAGTGCTTGCATTGCACGAGCGCGCGTGTTTGGCAGGGACGCTGAAATCCCGGAGCTCGCGCTTATAGCATCGCCTGCGTCTGGACCCAAGCTGAAACGAAGTATAACCATGTTGGCCGATAACTGCAGTTCCGCACAAGGCAGGCGGCAGTGAACGAGACAGCTCGTGCCACCTCGTGCTTCTGCTCGCGCAGACCCTCAGCGCCTGCAGAAAGACTACAGTTCCCAGGATGCATGGCGGCAGCGGTGGTGCAATAAACCTGTCTGTGGGATGTATCGAGCACAGCAAGTATGATCCGGGACTGCGTAGAAGGGTTTCTTTCTTGGAAAACGTCACTCTTTGGGAAGAGGCGTAAGCAGCCGACGAAAAACAATCGGCGCACGCGTAAGAAAAACCGATGCGTCAAGAAATAGGACAATACGCGCACGCAGTGTGCACTCTCCCCTTCGTACGAAGTAGCAGATCTCGTGATGACTGCGAGAGTTGCAATCACATACTGGGTAAGCTGGTGAAAAGATTCACAAATACTTCAACAGCTAGACCCTTTTCAACAAAAAAAGTCTGGCAACAGTGAGAAAACGCTAGATCTGCTGAGTACACTGGACATCGAACGTCATCTTGAAGGGTGTTATCCCGTTTTGTTTACGTCGCCCCAGTACAAATTTTTTGGTGCAGTGAGGAGGTCAGGAGTGAAATAAAGCTGCGTTTTTTTACCACGCCGAGAAAGTCTTGTTTCTTTCGGCTTGGAGGAAAAGCGAGCGATACCATGAATGTATTAAAAGCGGGAATAGATTAGTTATTTGAACGTTGCTTTTACTGCCTCGCTGATGCGCTTGCAGCCACCTGTTGTGAAAGTTAAGTAAGCGTTCGTGACTACAACGACTTGAAAGGCTTGCAGTTGCATCATCCTGTTGCTCAAGCGTCTATTTCCGATCAACTGCGAGCTTATGTGTTGCGCAGTGCATAGCAGTCGTTCTGCTCTGGGTGAATTTCTCATCTAGAGCGTAAACCAGTGTCGCCATACCTCAAAGGCAGATAGCCGCACATGTCTGAACACGAACGTCAAATTCAGTTCGGCTCTATCTTCCTTCGCTTCGTTGAGCCTGAAAATAAATCAAATTATAGGTTATCTATCAAGTATAGGTTATTTATCAATAGGACATTTATCCACTGGTAATTTCGCAGTTGTGACGTCGCTCGTGCGGCAAAAAAAAAAAAAAACGTGCGGCAAGAAAACCGGGGAGGTCGAAGGCAATACATTAGCCTGCTCAAAAAACATTTTTTTTTCTGCAACACTTAGTATATTTAATTTGAATTGTTTCGTTGAAGGCAAAATTTTGCTTCCCGTTTCTTGTGTTCGTTGGAAAAGCGCAAATCTTTTCTTTCTGACTTTTTTGTTTGTTGATTCTTTGAAAAAATTAATTAGCTGTAAATATTGCTTTAGATTTAACCTGCTTGAACTAAAAATTGACCGATAATTGACAATAAATTCAACAAAATGCCAACCTATTGCCATAAGAAATTTCTGTTTCGAGTGATGATGTGCATTTTCTTAGACTGTCGTCTGCTAAAGTCAGTGGATCTGGGAAAGTAGCGCCATTGCCTTCCCACCTGCTAGCCGGAAACAAACAAATACCAACATACAGACGGCAAAACCTCTCAAGCTGATTGGCTCATCGCTGGCGGTTGCCATGGTGATCGCCATTTTGGACCCTTTCAAAATGGCGAATTCGCGTGGTTCTTTCTGCGCGCTCTCGAGCGCTCTTTCCAGAGCGCGCGAAATCGGGTGGTTGAAAGAGAGTGCTGTCGCCTGATCGGGTGGTTCATTCCGAGGGCGCCTCTCCTCTCAGAGCGCTCCCTGGCGGTGGCGTCACGAGGGTCAGCGGCACCCGGGGCGGTAGCCCGCCGCGGCACCCCCCCCCCCCGCTCTCGCGTGGCCCGCCGCGACACCCCCCCCTCCCCCCGCTCTCGCGTGGCACGCCGCGACCCCCCCCCCCGCTCCCGTGGCCCGCCGTGACACCCCCCTGAGCGCTGCACCTGGGGCGGTCCGCCCCCCCTTGTGACGCCACTGCTCCCTGGTACTCCGTCTGTAGCCGCGGAGTGCGGAGCGGCGCAGGCGTCACGTGGTACTTGGACGGTGATCACGTGGTTTTGTTGACGATGGCCGGCGGTGGTCTGTGATGGTGTGCGGGGTCCGCCGAGACGGCGATTGATGTGTGGTTCTACAAAGTGCTTGTGCATTCGACGGTGCGAGGATTACAACGGACGGGACGACATTCGATTGCGACCGTAACAGGAAAAGTCGACGTGTGAAGTATTCCCAGTGTTTTCACGAGATCGTTCATCTCACGGCGGTGAATCCGCTAAGCCTAACCGACGACGAAACAGCTCGCAGAGCTCGCCGCTGTTTTACCGGGTTTTGGGGTCGCTTCAAGACATTTTCAGGTTTGGTTAAAGTGCATCAAAGGTTTGTGTTGTAAAATAAAGGGAGAGCCGAATATAATTCACTGTGATTTGTGTCACATTGCGATGCTTGCACGATATTTCGCCGTGAGAAAAATGCGGTTTCTAAACTTTTAGATTTGCCTGCTCTGTCGTACGCATGACCGCTATCGCAGCGAGTTCACTGTCAAAAACGCGACGAGTTGACAACTGTTTCCAAGCGTTGGCTTTCGTTCTGTGCTGCAAAAATCAAATCGCATAATGCTGTTTTCTTTTCTTTTTTTACATGCCGGTGCGTAAAACAATTTACGTCACAACCGTTATTTCATCACGTTGCGAGCGTAAATTTTGCTCAATCGTCCACCGGACGCTGTAAGATCGTGTTGTTTTTAATGCATTACCAATGTCAAGAGATTTTAATTCCGTGACTGGTCTGAGAATCTCGGAGCGCTCTGAAGCCAGCAGTTGTAATCGGCTGAAAAGGATCCCGAGTAGCTCTGGTGGCGAGGAGAGGGCGCTCTGCTGAATCGAGGTCAGAGGCGAGAGGCGACCACCCGAATTCACCAAAAGCTTCGGGGTTTCGAAAGGGTCACCAAACCTAGTCACACAACGATCGCTAGACAGTAAAATAATTTTTCAATGCCTCCAAGCACTGACGTTGCGTGTGATGGCGGTACGAAGATGTACGCCATCACACGCGGCGTCGGTGCTTGGGGGCATTGAAAAATAATTTCACTCTCTTGATTGTATGAGATTTGGAGAAATAAGCATGAGTGATAAGTTTATTGCATGCAAAATGCCAAAGCGCTCATAGTGGCCGAGAAACGCTTTCAGTACGATGATGCTCCATAGCGATCTTGGTGCGACTGGTTTCAACTAGATCCAGTGACTTTAGTTTCAACAACCCTTTCGAAGCTTCAAAGCTTTGAAAGGGTCCAAAATGGCGATCACCATGGTAACCGACAGCGATGAGCCAATCACCTTGAGAGGTTTTGTCGTCTGTATGTTGACATTTGTTTGTGCCCGGCTAGCAGGTGGAAGGCAATGGCGCTACTCTCCCAGATTCAGTGACTTTGACGTCTGCTATATGCGGAGCGCAAACTCGTCTGGTTGTTGCGCAACGGTTGCAGTGACTTCAGAACGCCAAACTTTGATTGGCTCTGATTGGAAGGATAGTGGGTAGACTTCAATTCTAGCTGCCTTGAGGTCTACCCACTATCTTTCAATAAGAGCCAATCAGAGCTCGGTGTCCTGACGTCACCGCAAGAAGCAGACGAACTTTCGCTCCGCATAGTCAATGACATGTCAAAAAGCGCAGAGCGTGGCAACTCCAGAGCATCCTACCATTGCTCCGTATCCAACAAAATTGATTGATTAGCGAATAAGAGCACCGAAAAACAAATTATAAAGCAAGAATCTGTGAACATAATAAGCCCCGCTCTAGGTTTCTTAAGGTGTCAGTGACCATAGTGCGTAAAACCCAAGTATTTACTATTTTTGTGTAAGAAGTGTATTAGTTTATATTTCCATTCATCGCACACATTAATCGTTCTATTTCTTCTAGAGCGATTAGGCTTTCCAAAATCACTCTTCCCCTGTAACTTAAGCAAAAAAAAATTTTTTATGTTATGTTAAAAAGTTGTATGATCATTTATACGGAATGTTTTCTTGTAGTGCACGCAAAGAAATCCCCGCCAGTGCAGATGACGTTACGGAAAACCAATTTTTACTCGTTTGATCAAAGAAAGAATCTCAATCTAAACTCGCCAAGCACAGAATACCAAACAGGCGAAGCGCCGTTGAGTTATTATTTTTAATGCGTTAGCATTAGTACCCGACATGACAGGGAGAAGCATTAGCTTCTTCCTGTCTGAAGAGGAGGAGCTGACGGCGTCCGTCTGTGGACAAAACAGTAGAAAGGGAAGCGCACCGCGTAGAGAGGAGGGGAGTAGTTAGGGTGCCTACATGTTTCCGCTCCGCTTTAGGGTGGCGCCAACTTCTTGTTACCCCTTTCCCAGACCCTCTCCCACCCCCATTTTTTCCCACTTCTTATTTCGCTAAACGTTTCCGTTCATACGAGGAGTCGGAGGCTCAGCGGGATAGCGGGATGGCGGTCGTGGTGGCTATAGCCTCTCTTTATTCAGGTATTTCATATATTGAAGTTGCGAGCAGGAAGTCTGCGTTGCTTTTGTCGAAACGCGAGTTCCCGCGACAAGCTGGAACGCAACAGACCGGCATCGCACGCCGAAACCTCGCCGTCGGAATGAGAGCGGTGGGCGGCTCCCTAGCCGGGTTAGCCCTAACGAGGATTAGCGGCACGACCGGCGAGTGTGACAAAATGGTGGACGAAAACAGCCGAGGTTGCCATGGTAACGAGGTAGGCAACACTGGTTTGTCGGCAACGGGTATCACAAACGATGTCGCCACCCTAAACAGCTGAGCGGCGGAAACATGTAGGCACCCTAGGAGTAGTGAAGGACAAAACACAAAAGCGGGAGGGAGGCCACGTCCCGGGGCGGAATCCAATGCGCGCGCAGATGCTGGGGCGAGTCTGAATTTGCAGGAGTGCGGGAGCGCGTATACCTTCGTTTGTGCTACAAAATGGAGTGTGAACTAAGTACTATATATCGCTAGACTAAGTAGGCGACAAAAGAAGACTGATTGTGAGCAAAAGAGAAGGGCTGCCGAAACCGGTGAACAGCAAAAGCAGCATAAGGCAGCGGATGCCGCTGTTAAGCCAAGGCGGGCGAACGAGACAGAAGAGCGGAAGCAGCGCTTAGCTCGGCTGGACGAAGACAAAAAGAGGCAGCAAAAAATAGAGGAAGCAAAAAAGAAAGCCAAACCAGAAAAGTGAAGGGGTCAATTTGTTAGCATTTCCCAAAGGAGGACTTTTGTGGTGTACAGATCTACATTTTCTTTTTCGCCCAAAGCCAATCAGTTCTCGGATCCGACGATGCCGTTGCCCGATTATAAACCTGCTGTTGGAACAACGCATGCTCAGAGGCTTCAGTTTAGGGTTACCAACCGTCCCTGATTTTACGGGACTGTCCCGACTTTTCTCTAAGCGTCCCAAGTCCCGCATCGTCCCAGTCGGGACAGCTGAATGTCCCGGATTAGGTCCAGACCGTTTAGTAAAACATTTTAAATGTGATCCAATGCACGCCCAGCAATTCGCATCACGCTGGGAAGCACGAAGCGCAAGAAGCAATGCTTCGGCGGCTAGCAGTGGTTGTGAGAGGCTTTCACCACTTTAGCATGCAAGCCATGGGAAGCCGGAAATCGGTGCGACACTGGTGCCGGACAGCGCCTGTTCTCATCATCATTGTTTGTATAACACCTTTGTATCTCCCTTTTCCCTCGCACTTAGTCCCCCCCCCCCCTTCCCCCGTCCCGACTTCCTTCATTAAAGAGTTGGTAACCCTAGCCGCTTCACTTTACGTGAATATGGTTTCGGCGCACGCGCAGTGCCCAGAACTGGTGTGGTATAAAGTTAAACGCGGGCTTGTTTGCATACAGAGTGTTGGGCTATTCGCCTCGAGATCGAACCGTGTCGCCACCGTGCGGCCGAAATTGGAAACTTGCGAAAGCGGGGATACCGCCGTGCGTCGTCTGCTACGGGCGCACGTTCAGAAGTGTGGGCATCGACGACACAAGCCCGTTTCTGGCTGAGCTTGACCCTCCTTATTAAATGTTTGATGTTTTAATTGTCGTTTCTTCTTAGTAAAGGTTGTGTTGTATCGTTTCACATGCGTGAAAATACAGCAAAGCGATTATTATTAAGTCGGAAGCTTCCGTATTCTTAGTGTGTTGGTTCGTATACAACCGCTTGTCCCACGTATTTCTGTTTTCTCGCACGAGCAATAGCTTTCATAAAACATTGAATGCTCATTGGAGCTGTGGTTTGATTAGAAAATTAACCCGACTGATCGCTACCCTTTAATAGACTAACCAACCGATAAATCCGTTCGTTGATTTTTCGCCGGTCATATTGCATGAAAGAAGTTAAAACGACACATTTTTTACTATTTTTACTACGTCATAAATGGCACACTGCATTCTAATTTTAAACTTCTCGTTGTGACGCCTAAATATGAACACGGGAAGCCTTTTAATGTGAAGTAATTTTTAAGTTATTATTTGAACAGTATAATCACCCTCGGTGACAATCACAAGCACGTTGAAGTGGTTTACCGTGCAAGCCTGTGTCATAAAAGACAAAGACGTCAAAAATATTAGAACAGACATCTTTTACTTTTTGCTGACTTTCTCCAGCACAAGATTCCGATTAAACGGCAAAAACAAAAATCGCAATCAGAGCATTACTGGAATAATCTAAAGATTAATCGATGAACTGCCCAGTCCCGATATGCGTTAGGTGAGGGCGGAGGGTGATCGAAAAGTCTCGTGAAGGTCGCTAGCCCTCATCAGTAAAAGAGTGTCGCTGCGGCCGATGCTGTCTGTGTCGTGATGCGGGTTGTTTGCTGGAGTTGCAGAGTTTACTGTGTTTGAATAGAAGATTAATTAGCCAGAAACTTATAATATTAGCCTATTGATATCCGCGGCACTCACCAAGAAGATTGAAGCGGGTGAACCCAGACTACAGAGAAGATAATTTAATAAACGTTGCTGGGTTACTCGGTTACACTTGTTCATTACACTCGCGGCAGATATATTAGAACAGTCTGTTTCACTTGTTTCAGTTGTGCTGTCAATGTGCAGTTTGCGGATCGTAACTAGAAGAGGCACTCTCTCCTCATCGCAACGTAGTAGAATTGTTCCGACTCCGAAAAACTTACCCACACCGTGGCACAGTAAAGGGAAACATTGACTGCAGAGGAACTTAATAGCACGGCAATTTTCGATACAGCACTGACTTCTCTTCATGTTAAACATTTATATTACTGCAAAAGCTAAAAGTTAAAAAAAATCCATCGAACCTGCAATTTCACAGCCCACAGTACCATTATTATGTTATCCGGGTCGGAATTTAATGTTTTGGAGAACTCCCACGCTGGTAAACCGATAGATATATTTAAAAAAAAAAGAATATATATATATATATATATATATATATATATATATATATATATATATATATAACATAAATAGAGCAGATCACCCGGAGACAGGCATCCGTCGTGGTGATCCATGCTTCCCAACGTCTGCCTAGAGCAGACGACGCATCCCCACGAGCGATTATTTAAATTTAGGTCGTACACTGGTAACACAATTCGATCTTCACTGAAGCACCGGACGGTACCGCACCATTTTCCGCTATAATTGTTTTTCCACCGACACTATGCGACAAAATAAACGCAAGAATCTACGCCGTCTCGCGCGCGAACGTGGAAAGCCTATGGGGCGGCCGTGCTTCTATCCCCGCTTTGATGATGATGATAGCGCGACAGTAGCGCCACCTCTAGGTCGATCTCGAGGCCAATACATCTGAATAGCTTTCCTGATCTTAGACGGGCGTCAAAAAAATAAACAGGGACAAGAGGCTGACGTAAACACTGGCCCACTCGCCAACTAACGTTTATTGAAGAAACAATCTCTTATATAGCCGTGGGAAACGTAAGCCATTGCTACAACCGGTGTAGTCCTCTATCAATAAATTAATATTCTTTAGCCGATAAGGTTATGGATGTGCCACTTGTACCACCTCGTGCCTCTGCCTATAACCTCAAACGCCTCGTGTAGCTATCTGGATATTTTATCTGTGTATCTGCAGGTCAAAAATTTGGTGTCATCAAATGACGGGGAGCAAGGGCAGCGGCTGCAGTGCGTGGCCAGAGGCCTTAATCTGGACACTTGGCGAAAAAGTCGGCGAGAAATTCGGCGGCTATGATTGGCCGGCGCCAAGGTCAAGTGCGGCGTTGGCCAATCGCGGCCTCCAGATTTCTCGCCGGCGTTTCCGCCAAGTGTCCAGCTTAGGGCCCCAGATGTCCTAATGTAAAGTCCCTAGATAAGAGCTTTCTAGAGTAGCGACATTCTTTGAAGCGCCGACTGCGTGACGGTGCAGGCTTTAGGAAGCGAATGGCGGCGCAAAGCAGAGGTTTGAACTGAATGCCGCCATTTTGTTCAAATGGAATGTGCTTCGTCATTTGTATTGGTTGTCGCAATAGACCATTTGCTGTCTTACCCAAGCATCAAGGAGCATGCAGGGATTGGTGTTCCACGCGCCACACGCGCACGCCTTTCCTGTATAAAAGATTCGAAGTAAATAACCAAAGAAAGCATTGACGAACGCGCGTGCAAGATGCCATTTGTTTTAGGTTTTGCTTTGGAAAGTTACTACTGCTGAGGCCAGCACGTGCGGCGCGTGGAACACCAATCCCTGCATTCTCCTTGATGCTTGGGTAAGACAGCAATAGGTCTATTCTAACAGTATCAAGGGACTTTATCCTGATGGGGTTGCTCGTGTTGCCGCGTCATGTTCGCGGGCGCGATCTTTAAATAGGGATTATTAGCAAGTTTTAGTAGACCGTATTTCCTCCTCCAGCTAAGCCCCTCCGCTACCAGGAACTCCACAGCAAAGACCATCCGCACGCAGGCGCAGCGGTGGTTTCTTCTAGCGGAGGGCTAGCGGAGGGGAAACACGGTCTACTAAAACTCCCTATTACCAACTTTAGATAGCACCACCGCTTCTGTTTTCTCGCTCTTTGACGCGAGAAAGGCGGGGCGCGAGCGTATCCGATTGTCGGCCGCGCGCCTCGCTGCCGGCCGGTGACCAGAATGACATTACTGTAATGAAATTACAGTAATTAAATTACTTTTTGGAGTAATGAGTAATGTAATGAATTACTTCTCTAGGCTAGTAATTTAGTAATGTAATGAATTACTTTCAGGCAGTAATTTCGAGAAAATTACTCATTACTTTTGAAATTACTTTTGTCCTAAATTATAAAATTCGTTTGCAAGCTTTAAAAAAGAGAAAAATTATTTTGCATGGTGAAATGTTGTGAAAGAGCATCAGAGGAAATAATCGACGGCCACCTGAGTGCAAAGCCTCGTACGAAGAGCTGAACAGGCGCACAAAGGAGGGCTGGAATCGCGAAGGAAAAAAGCTTCCGTGTAGACATCGCTGGAAGGCAAAGGCTTACGAACTCCAGGCACGACAGATTCAGGGCGTCGCGTCATCACGACGATGCTATACTTCGTTCATCCCTAAGCTGACAGTGCGGTGGGAGCTGCGAGCTAACCAGAACCAATTAAACACCTCCCTTTAATCACCTGACCCGTCCTTTTTTTCTGCGCGTGGGCATAAACGACAGCGTGGTTACGTGGCAAATGATAGACGTGTGACTGTTCCAACGAGCACGTAGCTTCCACCGCACTGTCAGCTTAGGGGTGAACGGCTTATAGGCTACAAGGCGAAGGACACGTCACCAGTGAGGTCCAACACGTTTTAAAACCTAAGAGGATAGACTAAACAGATCCCCAGCCTTCGTGCTCTTTCGTCAAGCAAGGTCAAACCTTAAGCACCGACAATTATGAACAACCAACGACCGGATAAATAGTTAATTCAAATTGCCTTGTCAAAGCCCAAGAACGTTTCGTGCGTCCTCGAGCAAAGTAGGTGCAGCTCGCGCTATGCCTCGCTGCCTTCCCTTGCGAAGTTTATTCGGGAATAAGCCTACAAGGAGATATCTTCCCCCGTTTGTTGGGAAAGAACACAATTTAGGAAGCTCGCGCCATTCCTCAACTGGCGACGCTTCTGCTGAGCAATTATCCAGGCCCTTTGTGGGACAATGCGCAAAAACCTGGGCTCTTCGGGTGTTTGGGAAAAATGCTCCTTGAAAGGATTGACTGAGAATAGGTCAACTATACTCGGCGACAACTTTTCTAGGCAAAGCAGTGGAGGGTACAGGCACGCGTCCCCTCTCCCATTTTGAGCGCTGAATAAAGCTGTGCGCGGGCTTTCCTCCTCTCCCCGGAAATGCCAAGAAAAGTTGTTGCCGAGCATATTAAGTGCTTTTGGGAGAATAGAATTAGATTGCATCTGAGGCGGAAGGGAAACTTTTCACGTGACGACTCCTTGTAAGAACGAGCTGCCATTGCCCGACTTAACAAACTGAAACGGACTACAACTTCTAAATCAGGAGGACGGAAACATATCACCCTTTTAGTAAGAATCTTCTCCGTTGAATGAACAGCGAAACCGGTGAGTCAACTGCCTTTCTGAGTCACATCTAAAAAGAAGCTATTCATCATGTTTAACACTTATGTCGTGTGCGCCAGCAAAACCACTTTTAGTATGGTTCACTTTGGGGCGCATAAGGTTGTTGCGGTGTAAACAGGAAGATCTGAGTTTCGGTACATATGGAACAACTCAGCTCTTTGACGTCACATCACTGCGCTGGCGCTGCTGGCGGCACTGCGCATGCGCAGCGCCTCGCTTCTTACCGGATCTGGTTCCTGCACACGCGCTGTGGGGGCAAACGAGGGCTTGTTTTGTAGACACTGTGTTGGTATATGCGGTAAATAAAATGAGCACGAATTACTGCCTCAAGGTCTTCAAAAGTAATGTCAAAGTAATTTCAAAGTAATTTCATTACTTTTGGAAAGTAATTGTAATGTAATGTCATTACCTTTAGTCTGCGGTAATTTGTAATGTAATTTAATTCCTTTTTTGCAGTTTTCAGGAAAGTAATTAGTAATGTAATTTAATTACTTTTTGAAAGTAATTTTGCCGCCTCTGCCGGTGACGTCACGTTTATATTGTGTGGAAAACCGGGGCAAAAATAACACCATCTTCCCGAGGGGAACCATGGGGTGATGCGGAGCATCGTGTTGGTTCCGAGGAAAGAGTCAGTTGCATGCTGACGTCGAGAGATGGCGCCACCGACTGCCCTAGCGTTACCCCCTACGCTAGCCTTCGTCGCGGCTCGCGGCAGAGAAACTTGGAACGCTCGCCACTCGCCGTTTATTTTTTTTCACACTTGAAGGAGAGGAGACTAGAGGAGGAGAGTTGCGCGTGCGCGCGTGGTGTGAGTACAATCGAACGCACGCGCAGTGCACGCAGCTGGTAGAGAGAGAGAGCGGAGAGAGTAACGCGCAGCTGTTGGAGAGAGGGAAGGAGGAGAGTTGCGCGTGCGTAGTGTGGGTGCGGACTACGACGCCGCGGGACATAGACCCGAGCAGAGATGCTCCGTATCTAAAAATCGGCCTGTCTGACCAACGTATACAGAACCGCATGACATTTAGGTTTAGTACACAACTCCCGTCGTGCATTTTGTTATTTTTGCGGTGTTTTATTTTGCATTTGTCTGCAGCATCTGCGGGGGAGTTGATTTTACAGCACAGACTCGCCAGCTTGTTGTGTGCTGAAAAAAAAACAATGGCACGTCGTACCGGTCAGCCACCTTTTTGAGGTTGTGGGTTATGGAGTGCATATACGTAATTACAACTGGCCTTCACTGTGCTTCTATCACGAGGTTGTTTACGTGTCCCTTCAATCTTCCTGACTAGGCTTTTCGCCATTTCCACCAGAACATTTGGAGGGAAACCAGCCCTCTGCAAACGCGCTGCTTGTTTCTTGAAACTCTCTTGTGCACTGTGCTCATAAGACTTTTTCACAGACACCTCAAGAGGCAACCCCTCATTTCACAACCTTGGACTGGGCGTGTGCAGAAATGGGAGAATGCCCTTTTTGGAGAGTGGTTCATACGTCCAGCATATTCGGTCCTTCGTAATGCTCAGCCTGAGATCTAAAAACTGCAACTGTACCCATTTTCGGCTCTTCATGCGTAAATTTCAAGTCTTCGCCACAAGACTTAAAAACATTTATACCCGTTTTCACCTCAAGAAAAAAGAACGTTTTGCTCTAATGTTCCATACGCGGCACGAAGTAGTTGTTACAAGATTTGGCTGTCGGAGGCAGAAGCGATGCCTTTGGCGTTTGAAACGTGCACGTCTTGACAAGGTAACACATATCTAATCTAAAACGCTCCTACATATATCTCAATTCTCAGCATAAAAAGGGAAATTAGTGATGCTCCGTGAGAAGCCGGACTCTTTTACTACGGTTCTTGAGGTGAAAACGAGTATAGTATTATTTTGATTTCATCGGTAGCCGCTGTAGCCGTCTTGCTAAGAACAAGAAAGTCGTCCACAAATCTGAAGACTTTGAAACTTCCCTGATATCGCAGTTTCTCTAAGACGTTTTTCCCGCACCTACTTAGAAATATATTGCACAGTATGGGCGCCACGCGCGAGCCAAAGCGGATTCTCTTGTCTTGCAAAAACAAGTTCCCTTAAAAAGTCATGAAATTATTCTTTAAGTAGAAGGCCAAAAGCTCCAGGAGGTGGTCCAAGCTTAATACTGGACGAGCTCCGGAACGGTACAACGCCGTTGTATTCGATGCACTCTCTGACGGAATTAAACAGGGGTTCATGCTCAACCGAGTAAAAAGGGTCTTCTACGTCTACCAAGAATGCACTTCGCATGTCGTGATCACCTTTTCGTAGAAAATCTATAAC
>JAZHYW010014752.1:0-47691 GCA_037355805.1 Ixodes ricinus
TTGTCTTTGCGAAAAAAATTTGTAAGCACCCTCTCAGCCTCGTGCGTGTTTTGCGTATCGCGCGATGTTGACATTTCGGGCGGCTTCCCCAAAAAACTGTTCTGGCTACGGGTCTTGAAATATTCACTGACAAATTAGGCATAGGAAGGATTGACAAAAAGTATTAATCACCGAGTATTAGGGTAGTTATTTTGAGAAAAAAAATCGCAAACACGGCACATTGCGCAATAACGCTCTGGATTAAAGAATATTTTTCTCCGTATCTATAAAAGCTAAGGTCTTCAAACTTTGCCAGTATGTTGCCCTGTTTATAGTTCATCTTTGAGTAAAATATTGTTGTCCTGGTTAGCGGTAGAATTTTACAAGAATTGCTCACATAGGGGCATTTAACTAAAAATGCATTATTTTGAAAATCATTTAAAAAAAAAGGCCATCTTTAATTTTCTTTAAACTCTCTGAAATTAACGTTTATAATATGTACTAACAGAGTCTGTAAAAACATGATGCAATATTTGTGTGGCTTTTAAGTTATAAAGCGAGAAACATGGCCAAAGTGACGCTAACGCGGTTGCCATAAATAGGCGTGCACATACCCGTTCTTCACAATTTCATTATTATTAAAACATGTAAAAATGCTACAGGGTGGTCAGGAAAAGACAAATTGACAGCACAGAGGTGGACAGTAGTTTTGAAGGGAAAATTCCTAATACATTTTCGTACAACCGACCCAAAAATGCCCATGGGCCGGAGCGATCGAGGTGCGCCACCCTGTAACATGCTTCGCGGTGCCTGTTTCAACAGCCGGCGTATAGCGTCTCCGTCTACGCGACGTAAAGGAAGCAAAACCGAAACGACTTTGCAAATAGATCAGACTACAACCTTGGCGGTAACATGATATAGGAAGTAGGGCGCGGCAGAACCTGAACCTGCGCCGCCTGTGAGCGCCAATAGATCCGCCGCCGTGGAGGGCCGCACAACGCGTAGAAAATAAAGATACATAAAAAAGGAAAAATAATTGCGATTGAATGAGATTGTCTGTAACTTAATTTATAAGACAGCGGTTTAGAGAATCGTGAAATCCAATTCGGGTATGCCCATGTGACCTACGTAAGTGATGGTGCAACAAGCCACTTTAGGAACAAGTAATAAACTACACGAGCTGCAGAGCCACAAATACACATCAGCGAGGTGTATTTTTTTCCGCAGCTTGACATGGCAAGAGTGCCTGTGATTGAATCGGGGGTCGTGTCAAGCACCAGACAACTTTGTACATCCTCCGACGGCCCACCAAGTCGGTGATCAAGTCGGCGTCAGAGATGGTTGCCCCACTGAACACTAAACTGCCGAACGTGAAACTAATCCACCTCCCGAAAGCTGACGTCAAAGCTTTCAGGGACATGAAAGCAAAGGACTGGGACTCTGTTTCCGTTGTGCGTGGAATTCAGTCCTGTCACTTGTGGCAGTGTACGCGGTCCGACACTTCGCAACCACAGCTGTTTTAGCAAGAACAGTAGCCGCAGAAAAGATATATCTTTAAAAGTAAAGTTTCCTATGGCTGCGAAAAGCAGATCGAGGTCGCGAGCTTGCGGTGCCACTGAGAAAAAACGAACAGTGATCGCTACAGGCAAACCGCGAAAAAAATGTTCCTTTTCGGAGTGCCAGGAGAGCGCCGTGACCGACTCAGGTCAGCGTCCGGCAGAAAGAATTAACGTGACAAGCTCTGAATGTCCGCACAGGATCTCGATTAATTAAACTAGTTTCAATTGTACCACTTTAAACATGTGTTCTTTCTTATCACTATTTAAACGTCAGCAGCCCAGCCTCCCCACGAAGGGTAGGCTCCGAAATTCACTGATCCGAGAAATCTGTATTTAAATTGTTGACTCGTGCTTCAAACTCACCTGTAATCTTTTGTATGAATTCTAATTTTTCACGAATTCCTGTCACAGTGCTTTCTCTTCACAGACTTCCTACATTTTTCGACCCCTTCCTTGCCCTTGTTTGAAATCGGCAACGTCCTATCTTTCTCCACTCTCGTTACGTCAATTCTGTATATTTAAAACCCTGTGAAATAAAAATGAAAAACAATATTGCAAAGCATTTTTGAAGGGCCTGATGGGACAGATTATGAGCCTTGATCTGTGAAAAGTAGAAGAAAAATTGCGATGGCTTTCATTTTAAACTGATTTTCCAATTATTGCGAAATCGGTAACCTGTTTAAATTTCAGTGTATTTATTTTAGAAAGGTTATCGTTTTCAATTTCAATGACAATTTATGCAAATATAAAACAGACGCGTTCAAATCATTTAAAAAATTTGAATTTCCAGTCTTTTAAGATCCAGATCCATAAAGCTCTAAATTGCTTCGTAATCGATAATACATGTTTACCTCCTTTTATTTTATGTAGAGTCTCTGCACAAAAGATATTAAACCTAAGACGACAACAGTTTTTCTTTAATGAATATCCAAAAGAACGGTTTTACGAAAGTCGCAAAAACGAGCGCATATACCGACAGCAACTTTGTGATTTTTTTTCCTCACGAGAAATTTCATTTTCCCCAAAAAAAGTTTGAATATGTTTTTGCGCTTGCACTACAAGTAAAACATATATCCTTTGCTGAAAAAAAAAAAATGTCAACCGGACATGGTCGTTCGATCCTATCTGAAAACGCCCAATACAAACAATCTCAGGCAATCGGAATTTTTTTTTTGCTTTTAAGTATCTTTTATCTTCTACGCTTTATGCGGCCCTCCACTGCGGCGGATCTATTGGCGCTCACAGGCGACGCAGGTTCAGGTTCTGCCGCGCCCTACCTCCTATATCATGTTACCGCCAAGGTTGTAGGCTGATCTGTTTGCAAAGTCGCTCCGGTTGCTTCCTTTATGTCGCGTAGACGGAAACGCTATACGCCGGCTGCTGAAACAGATATCGCGAAGCATGTTACAGGGTGGCGCACCTCGATCGCTCCGGCCAATGGGCATTTTCGGGTCGGTTGTACGAAAATCTATTAGGAATTTTTCCTTCAAAACTACCGTCCACCTCTGTGCTGTCAATTCGTCTTTTCCTGACCACCCCGTAGCATTTTTACATGTTTTAATAATAATGAAATTGTGAAGAACGGGCAAGTGAATGCCCCATTTATGGCAACCGCGTTAGGGTCAATTTGGCCATGTTTCTCGCTTTATAACTTAAAAACCACACAAATATTGCATCATGTTTTTACAGACTCTGTTAGTACATATTATAAACGTTAATTTCAGAGAGTTTAAAGAAAATTAAAGATGGCCTTTTTTTTAAAATGATTTTCAAAATAATGCATTTTTAGTTAAATGCCCCTGTGTGAGCAATTCTTGTAAAATTCTACCGCTAACCAGGACAACAATATTTTACGCAAAGATGAACTATAAACAGGGCAACATACTGGCAAAGTTTGAAGACCTTAGCTTTTATAGATACGGAGAAAAATATTCTTTAATCCAGAGCGTTATTGCGCAATGTGCCGTGTTTGCGATTTGTTTTCTCAAAATAACTACCCTAATACTCGGTGATTAATACTTTTTGTCAATCCTTCCTATGCCTAATTTGTCAGTGAATATTTCAAGACCCGTAGCCATGAATTTCGGTGGTCTGTTGTTTTTTCTCATTAGCTTGTTTGTGTTGTACGGTTATTGCATTGATTATTTGCACAGCACATATTAAAAATGGCACGAAAAACAAAAGGGAGCAGTGAAAAAAGTAGAAACTGTATGCAAAGCAAATTTCTCAAGAGGCTCTTCTTGGAATATCCGGGTAAGTCAGATGCCGCGCGACTATAATACAGGATTGCTAGAAATCGCTTAGTGGTCTGCTCAATCAAGTAGTTTCACACTTCTTGTTCTCTGAGTGTAAAATTTGTTGACGGGAATTTTCCTTCAAAGTCCTCCATATCCCGAGGTATTTTAAAGGAAGGGCCCTACAATGATTTTTTTGACTGGTCAAAAACTTGCGCTGAGATAGACCTCAAGCAACGTGGTAACACAAAGAAAAAAAAAACGTGGTGGCAAACTCACGTGTTATTTCGGATGCTATAAGCAAATTAAAAATCGCTCATACCGCGATGCGTATCGGCACGGCACGACACAGGCGCGGGCGCGATGGCAGGCCCTGTCAAGATGGCCGACTGTGCCGTCGTTCTGTAGTGATCTCTAGCTTTGAGAAGTTTCCTTCCCTTTTCCCATTTTGTACACCAATCCACCCCGCCTTTTGGTTTGTCTATCCCCTGCATTGATGTTGTCACCTGTGCGCGTACACTATTGGCTCTCACTCTTCCTCCTCATTTCCTTTTACAACACCCTACACACACACACACACAAAAAATGACTCGCCGAAGTGCGCCGAAATTACTCGAGGCGCGCGCCTCTGGAGCAAATAGTAGTAGTTTTGGACCACGTGTAGGCAAAAAGGAGAAAAAATCAGTAGATCTCTGTGGTATTATCACTGAATCAGCAGGATTCTGAAAAAATCAGTAGATATACTCGATAAATCAGTAGGAGTGGCAACACTGACTGGGAGCGTGGAAGCCGGGAAGTTAGCAAAGCCGCAGCAGCGGAAGCCACCGGGCGGAAGCTTTACGTTTCGGTTTCGCTTTTTCTCTTTCTCCGACGCCGGCAACGGTTGCGGGGTGGTGGGTTTGCGGCTGGTTCAGGCGACGAGAGGAGCCACAAAAAGTCGCCGAGTTGGCCGAGTATGAGTCACGGCCCACAATACGAGCAACGGGCCGTTTGCCGCTGTCGACCGGTGACGCGGTATCCTCGGCTTGGTGTCACGATCGGTTTGTTGCCGTGCACGTTGGCTTTGCTTTCCGGTACGGCTGATGCGGCTGTCGAATACTTGTGGAGCACATTGTTCGAGACAGTCGCCCCAAAACGCCGCCGTGAAGAGTTGACCGAGGAATTTGTGTGAGCTCAACGTCGGTCTATGTTCCGTTTCGACATGTATGGTATGTGTAACGATACCGTTGGTAAACGATGGACGTTTTTCTTGGAAGATGGCGGTCGCCTCTCTGCATGTATGATTTTGTGATAGCGGTCGTCCTGTGGTATAAGCGTTTTGTGGAAAGTTGGCGGTCGCCTACGTCATCGGACGCAAAATCATACCAGGCACACCGATTTCATATCGGTAAGCAAACTGGCTGCCTGTGTAGAAAGAGGCGGAGCCATAGCGGTGGCGGTGTCTCCAGTTATGCAGAACGCCAAACCAAACTAGCTGCATCCATAATAACAAGAAATTATGTTGGTGTCATAGCAGAACTGTTGAGCAGCAGGTATGTTTCTCGTACGTTTTTCCAATAGGGAAGACTAGATGAACACGGTAAATGTCGGCTTGTCAATGCATTTGGAATACTATAGTGGATTAACTTTCTCAATCGTCCGAGTATTTAAACACGTAGAAGCAGGCAGTATCCCAATGTAACCTTTTGCTAAATTGATAAAGAACCAAGGTACATGCTACGAATGTAGTGACGCCCGCAGCACTGTCTTCCGTCTGCAATAGTATCTGTTCTAAAGTAAAAGCCTAAAACAAATTCTGCCTTGCACCCGCGCTCGTCAAAGACCTATTATGTTTATTTACTTCGAATATTTTATACGTGGAAGGCCAGCGCGCTCTGAAGCGTAGAATTACACTTTCATCATTCTCCTCGATGCATGGGTAACTTAGTAATAGGTATATTTTCACAGGAGCCACATTACAAGGTTTTTAATTTCGGATGGTGTTATATACAGAAGAAGAAGACGAAAATATATGGTGCTCTTACATGCTGGCCAACCATGCTGCCGCAAAAGGAAAACATGTGTGAATGTTAAAAAAAAACGGAAGTTAGTCTGCCTTACTGGACGTCTACTGTCTCAGCTGTAGATGTGCAATTTAACCAGTGCGGTGCAACCGCCAGCCTGGGGTGTTTAACATGCACCACGCAATGGGTATACACGACCGCACGCTTGTACGATGCTTTTGCAGATCGAAACAGGAAGGGGTGAGGATTGAACACAGGGGCGGTTTGCTCAGCTTGTGGCCATGGCCACGGCTGCGGCCAAGATAGATTTTTATGTAACCTGACCAGCTCCATGGGGACAAGGAAGTACCTAGCGTCCCTGCCGAATGGCAGAGGAATCCGTGCCGCTTTGAGTATAAATGTCTAATTTTGCTCGCAGAAACTGACTGTCGAAGCTTTTAACTGCAGTACAATTAACCACCCTTTTATACTTTAGGAGCGGCATTTGAAGTTATGGCTAGGAAAGTTAAATATAAGCCAAAATAAAGAAAAAATATTACACGAGATAAAGTCGGTGGCACTATATTTATACCTCCATGCCATCGCTGGAGACGTAAGCGCTCTGCTTTAGTGGAGAAAGAAGAAGACGCCGTTCGAAACGGTCGTGTTTCGATTCTCTCCAGCGAAAATAAACCGGCCACAGGCCGGGGAACTGCTGCGGCTTCGGCGAGTACCAATGACGTCTGAAGAGTAACGGACCGTCCTACCCCATCTACCTACAGGTAGTTTGAGCCACGAATCGGTATTTCTGCATGGAGATCTGGCAGCGAGGCCATATATAGCACCGGACTTCCGAGATGCCTTACGAGACGAGATCGATAGCCAGCAAATCATCGGATTAGGCCCATCCCAGATGAGTCACGTATGAATGGTGACTTGCGCAAGTGCACACGTGAAGGCCAAATTCGTCCACAAAGCTGAACTCCGCGTAAAGGGAAGCAGGTGTCTGATTATTTACCCGGACACCAGAGACGTAAAACTGAAGCTATTATGGCCTCTCGTCCACACGGAAAGTCAACGTATCGAAGAAGCGCTGGCACCATTTGGTACAGTGCGTTTCAGCGAAAAGGAAGAAGTGGAGATGCGCCGGAATGGAACAGATGAAGACGCTCAACAAAGAAGTGACCTTGACGATTCGGGAAGGGATGAACGCAAGCCAACTTCCACATCAGCTCACAGTTTTTGGCTGCCGAAGCTTCGTGCTCGTGCCGGGCCGTCCCCTACTATGCCTTCGATTCAATTCAATAGGTCACATCCGTTGTGAGTGTAGAGCCACACGATGCGAGGACTGCCGTAATTATGGCCATGCTACGAGCGAGTGTGTGACGACCTACGCATACAAGCTTAGCCAATCGAGAAGCCCGACTGACGACATTGTCCAGGAACACCTCATGGACATCAGCGAGGATGTCGAAGCACCAGGAGAGGCCATCGCTCCCACTTCCTCGACAGCGAAAACTGAGCTGGAAACTTTGATTCAGCATTCACAGTCCATCAGCCCTGAGAAGACGACACCTGAATCAGGGCCGGAACCGACAACACAAGGAAACATAGTCAACACAAAAAAAGAAAATTGGCCAAATAGAGAATTCCCTCTCTTAAACACGACTCCGGAGCTTTCTTTCCAACAGCTGCTACCACGACGAGAACGCCTACCTCGTACAGCAGAGCACCGGTCAGGCGACCCGCTCCTTCAAACAACGACAAGGTCCCAGTCATCTATAACAGATGCCGCAGAAGACAGGAGGGACGAGAGAGGTGACGTGAAACGTAAGCCGACCACGATGCGGGAACACCTACACAGCAAGACCTAAAAGCCTGACCCACGGTGTACGAGGCTCTTTAGGTGTAGAGACACCGCTCTCCGCCGCGACCAGATAATGACACCCCGCGCGCTTGGCTTCATGGAGCCACCCCCAGATGGCGCCGTAAGTTTCAGGCCATCCGGCAGCGCACCGGGCCGCCTGTGCTAGCTGCCTGCTTGGCGTGCAGCTTGCTTTCCGGTGGCTACGGGTTCGCGTACGATGTGTTATGTAGGTGGGGCCATTCAACCATCATCTCTCTCAGCACACTCAAGTTTTCATAACCAGAAAATTGGCAGACGGACAAACAAGAGTAACTCCCTAATACCAGCCAACGCGGCGGTCTTCGAGTGAAAAAAGAAATATCCCTCTCATGTAGATAATATCTAGCCTAGCTTACATTCCGTCGCTTGTTTCCTCAGTAGCGCAATACTAACGTCGGTAAGCGTTTGTAAAATGAATAAACTCTGATTGCACCACAGGTAAACGATAACTTGAGTGCGACCGAAAAGAAAAGGATGCACAAAAATAAAGAATGATTACCACAAACCTTGTTAAGGGATAATACGGAACTGAATTGTTTTAAGCACCGTTCACATGACTTTTCTAAAAAAAATAATACATTGGGTTTGCGAATTCCCGTTAATTCGACTGGACTATTAAAAAAAAAATTGTTTTCAACATGTGGGACAGCTAACGTGATTATTCTTTTTACATTTTAAGGCAGCCTTTGAGTCCTGCTAAATTGAACAATTGGTCGAAATGGCACGAAGTTACACATTTTGCACGCAGAGGTTAATGAAAGCAGCATTCTTTGAAATGTTCACTTTGTTATTACACTTACATTTGCATGTAGTAGATTGCAGCAAACGTTTATAGTAACCACACTCGTCAAGGAAAGCAAACCAGTTTTATTAATGACACTTTTGATATAAGTATAATATTAATATCAAAGAGGATAGCTGGGCGAGTTAGAATGTATTCATGATGGAACAGCGCGAATTTTACAAGGACAGAGGAAGGAAATGGACAGGACGAGCGCTGACTAACAACTGAAAGGTTTATTATAAGTAAACCACGAAGAAAACATACAACAACACGACTCTCTAATCAATTCAAAAGAATTGTGTAACAGATAGCACCCAATTTTGTGAGGCGCATGCGCATTTCCATCGTGATTAGAGAGTCGTGTTGTTGTATGTTTTCTTTCTGTGGTTTCCTGATAATAAACCTTACAGTTGTTAGTCAGCGCTCGTCGTGTAACTCCTTCCTGTATCCTTGTAAAATTCACGCTGTTTTATTATAAATATTATCATCACAAACTTTAAAAAAATTAAAAATCGCTGTAAAAAATGCTGTAAAAAAGCTGTTAAAACATTGTTTAATGTATGACACACCCTATAGCTGCTTTTGGAGTTCTTTTCCACATTACGAGTCGCACAGTCAGGGACTCTTTCTTATTTTCTCGAGACTGCTTCTTTGCATCTCGGTTTTTTTCTTGCAGTACTGTCGCATTCTCAGCGATCCGAACCCGTTTGCACGTTCGACCGAAACCGGAGAAGCGTCTTCCTTCCACGGAGTCGTACGTCTGCATTCCACGAGATCGCCAGACAGAATCCGACCCTGAACAGATGGGCAGTCTGTTGTGTCTGCGACTACCGCATGCAAGACAATCCCCTACGAGGGAACAGCGACCGAGCATGTGACTGATGCATTCGACAGACGTCTTTATCCTGATCGGCTCTTTTACTGATATTTTCATGTCGTTGTTTTCCTTTCTAAAATGTTTACGTTTCTCCAGGCTGGAGAGCAGTCGGCGCATTCATTCAAATGTTTGGCTATTTTCGATTTCGGATCTTTGGGTTTTACATTTCTTTTATGCTCCGGTTCACCATTGAAAAACAAAAGAAAAAGAGTTGGAAAAAATTAGAGGCGGTGTAAGCAATGGGTGACTTAGCGCACGTTTTGGCGGAGGGCCGGCGACGGGACGGCCTGAGCGTTTTGGAGCCCTCTAGGCACAGGCGGAGAAAACATTGGAAAGGAGGGGACGTGATGTGTTCGTCGTTCCGACGGGGCGGGGAGAGGAGTCTCCACACCTAAACAGCCTTCCTACACCGTGGCCTGACCACGTGGTGAAAGACGGTGATGCACTGCCCGCTTAACTAACATCTCTCTGGCAATTCCTTCCCTCAGCTTCGCTACCATGCACGTCATAGGTCTGTGTTCACATGCACGACAGTGTCACTTGAATAGGCTCTCCTCACAAAGAACAGATCGATTTTGTAGCCATTCAGGAGACCAAAATATCGTCTGATGGAGATACGGCTTGTGCACTGGACCCTTCCCTCTCAAATAATGATATATGTGTTAGTCGTGCTGATGGGTAATCGGGAGGTGCATTTTGTTTTTAAGAAATAGGCTAGGATAAACGTCGCACTCATATGACGTCGATGATGAGGGAAGGTTGATATGTTGCGATTTTCATACATGGTACATACTGGCGATTAATTTGAATTTATGCCAAAAAGGACGTTCGACCGCGATGCTCTTTTCTTGAAAACCTTGCCTAATAATTGGATACCGACAAACAAAATATTTTATTCGGCGACTTTAATTGTGTGCGTGATACAAACGATAGATTAACACCCCTTCTCGACCTGACAGAAGTGGTGACACTCTCAACACTCTCACATATGAATATCACATATTTGATGTTGGACCCTCGCAAATAACTTCTTTCCGATAAACCCACCTCCAAAATTCATATAATGCCAGTCTTGATCCTGTTTACGTTTCAAGTTCACTTTTTTCACATGACTTAAAACCAGTTTCGTTTTCAGATAATTGCCTTGTAAGCGTCCGTATCGGAACAAACGCGCCACGTAAGGCAAATCGAAAATGGGCTTTGTGGAAATTAACACGAGACTTTCAGAGAACTCAGATTTAGAAGATCGTGTGCGCGATTGTTTCAACAAAGCAACAACAAATCATCAATTCCGCATTTTGCTCAATAGTACTCTTTCAAGCAGGAGGTTAAAATGAAGCAATTGAATGCGCGTGCATTGCATCGTTTCATGCAAAGAATGAAGAATCTAGCCTTTTGAAAAATTTACACATTCTTCATGAGCTGGAGTGTGAAACACCCCGCTTGTTTCAGGAAGAAATAACACGCGTTAAATGTCAGATACAGCGATTTCTATTCTCTGAGATACCATCTCGCCGCGCAGTCGACGACGAGAAGTGAAATCGATTTGAAAGAAAATTAAACTTTAAATTTTAATGGGACGCTCTCTACAGACGAAGACGACATTATGAAAACTTTAAGTTTTATTACCGAAACCTCGTTGGACACAAAAAATCTGTGGACAATCAATTAACAAAGCCTTTGGTCTCTTTGATACCCCAGTTTGACCAGCTTCAACGCGACCTGCTTAGCGGACCAATAACGCTAAGAGAGGTTCGATGAATGGTAGATCAGCTACCAACTCTATTAAAAAATCCGGCAAATACTTCCAGTGACATTCGGTGGAAACGGGTTAATTTCACTCTATTTACACGAGAAACCAGCATGGTTACGAGTTTTGGTGGTAATATTAACGGCCGCCACTTTCACTTACCAGATTTCGGTGGACGTTTTGCCGAAGACACTTTCGGTTTAAGGGACAATGAAATGGCCTTTTTACTTCTGCCAGATAATTATTACATTAAACCTTCAACGTTCACTGAATGCCGAACAGGCATCCGTTTTCGTCTGTATTTTATTAACTTTTACACACAAAAAAAACAATGAAATATCGACCTTTCTTTCTCTCAACTGACCGCAAAACAAGTTGCGGCGTAATCTTGACGGTCGTGACGTACGCTGGCACAAGAACCGGAAGTTCTCACGGCTGTATTAGAATGGGAGCGTTAACGGCGGCGAGTGGAGGGTGCGCCGGTAGGTTTTGCTGCGCTTATGGCGCTGATGTCACCGACGTCTTTTGCTGAATCGGCGCCTCTCATCGCCGCGATAGCCAGTGGACACATCGCAGCTGAGCGAAATTCAATGAGATATGTTGCGCTACAGCGACAGCATGGGACCTGGTCCTATACGCCGGTATGCCTGTTGGGAAGTGCGGCGAGTCTTCCGGTGAAGACTCCAGAAGTCAACCCAACTGTCATAGTTGGTAAAAGGCGACCCGTTTCAGTCGTTCGCAAAGCGACGTAGATGGAAACAAATTGCCGCGGCCTCTTTCGCCGGCCTCAGATATGCTGGAGCGAGCCGACGTTAAAAAAGAAACGTTTGAACTACGACAGTGTTAGCAAGAGCCACGTCAAATACCTGTCCACCCTGGGAGCGGACGTGCGCGTTTGAGGGAAGTGCTGTATTCGCGCTGCTGGTGAGCACTTCGGGACCGATAATTTACAGTTGCAACTCGATTCTGTCGTGACATTCAGCAAAGGAAGGTTGGACCGGCATTGCACGTAGCTCCCACGAACTGTTATAGCCTCGACAGTGACGTGCAGTTGTGTCAGAATAAAAATGGCATACTAATAACAAAGTGTACATACCGTGTTACAAAGGTAATTCATACGGCATTTATTTGAGCTCTATGTCACACAAAACAAGAAGATAGAATCGTCGAGAGTCCCTTTTCGACAGCAGTGTTCGTCAACACTGCCTCGGGAAAACAAGGGGGAGAGATTGACCTCACCTCTTAATCTAAAATTGAGGTCAGAGATCAAACTATAATACGGGAAGGGTCCACAAGGGTCGCGCGGGCATATTCCATTCAGCATGCCAGCCGGTCGTGGGTCGGCGGTCTTGGCCAAGTACCGTTGAAGCAACGCTGCGCGGAGTTGGAGTGCATGCTTGGCCTATCTGCGAAGCTCCGGTCAGTATTAATAGTGTTGTAGCTTATTTCGGGTGTTTGTGGGTCCAGCGTTCTTGTTCGTCTTGGTCTAATTCAAGTACTTTTTTCTTGCTCCTTGAAGTCGGGACGCGCGAGAAGAACACGTAGAAAAATAAACGTTTGTTGGTCTTCGCCACGTAACTGAGCGACACTGTCTCTACTGTGCCTACTGCGCTTGCACAGTATTTCTTTCGTTTACCACACAATAGGTGGCGCTTGGTTCTCAGCATTATCAAATTTGGCAATTTTCGTCACATCTCTAATTATGCTACAAAATGTGGATCTGAATATTATTTGATCAAACCTTTTAGGAAACATTCGCGTGCTACTTATGGTCTACTATCGCGGTGCTGGTGATTTAGGCTCTTATTCAATAGGCGACGTGGATCCGGCTGACGCGCTGCGATTCCGCGGATGCATCGCAGTGAAAGACGCAGATAACGTTTGGGAGGAAAGAAGGCGCAAAAAGAGTCCAGTTTTCTTTGAAAAGTTCTTTAGAGAAGAATTGTTCTTCGGCTCCCAATTTTTGTGTTTTTGTGCTTCTTTAACACCTTTTACGACAATCGGTGGATGAAATTCGATTTCAGAATTGTTTCATGGTCCCTTTAAATATAAGCTTTTATCGATCCCTATTGAAAATCTGCAAAAACTTCCAGTGACATTCGGTGGAAACGGGTTAATATCTACTCATTTTGACCAGAAACCAGAGTAGTTTACCAGTCGTTAGTGGAAATATTATTGGCCGCCACTTTCAGTTACCAGATCCGGTGTACGTTTTGCTGGAGCCACTCTCGGTTAAAATCCGGCAAGAACTTCCCGTGACATTCAGTGGAAACGGGTTAATTTCTCATTTTCACAGAAACCAGCGTCGTTTACCAGTCTGTAGTGGAAATATTACCGGAAGATACTTCCGCTGAAAGTTTTGCCAGAACCATCTCCGATTACCCGTCGCTGGAATCCTACCGGACGCCACTCTCGTTTGCCAGACACCGAACTTCACTGGAAGCCGACGCAAGGGGAACGGCTAAAGGCAAGGAAGCCAAGACGAGCAGGGGGACTAGCTGTGTTTGTAATGGTGGTCGCCAATGCAGTGACATTCTCGTGAGTGCGTGCTTTAAGCTCGAGACGGCGTTGCAGTCCTGCGAGAAGTGCGTGCAGCGAACTGTTTTGGCGACCAAAAACGTGAGTAGCGATCACAGGCAACTTACTGATTGCGACAGGCAAAAGTCGGGGACAGAACAGGTACGAGAGAAACTCGGGCGGCATTCTCGTGAGTGCAGGCATTAGCTCGGGACGACGTTGGAATCCTCAAGAAGTGCGTGCAGCGAACTGTTTTGACGATCCAAAAAGGTGGGCACTTTCACCCGCTTTCATCCGAGACCAGTTTACTGAGTCTTCGCTAGATTATTTGCCGGCAAACAGATTTTGCTGGAATTTCACCGGCATCGGGATTTCAGATTTCGCTGGAATGTCACTGGCAGCCACGTTCGTTTCACCAGAAGACCCGGTTTTGCTAGAATCTTACCCAGAAACGGGTGACTCCCTTCTCTGTTTACCGAACTTCACTCAAAGCCGACGCGATGGGAGAGGGAAGCAGAGACGAGCCGGGGACTGGGTGTGGAACTATGGTGCCTCGAACCAAGGACGCGTCCCCACGCACCATCTCACCCTCGCATTGGGTCATGGGGAAAATGCGAAAAAGTTGTTTTGCTGACTTAAAAAAATCGTTTTTTTTTGTTTGTTTGTTAACGAGCAACGGCCGGCCAGGAACGAATGCTCAGTCTCGGCTTCTCGTTCGATGTGTGCGACCTGTATTTTGCAAAGCAGCTGGGTGTGCAGATGAAAATAAAATATTTTTCAGTGACTTGTTTCGTACGCCTCGTTGTCCGTCCGGCTTCAGAAGCATCTGGCGAGCGAAAAAAACTCTGCCCAAGATTTCTCAACGTCGGCGGATGTTCGTTTCGCGCGTTCGAGGTTTTCGCTAAGCGTGCTAGTGACGCCTGGTGCACCCGCGGCGGCGGCATCAGGGACGACATCGTGAGCTGTGCCCGTGATTTCTCAACGGCGGCGGATGCTCGGTCCGCGCGGTCGTGGTTTTCGCCGAGCGTGCTACTGAAAGTGTGCATGGGTCCGCCTGGTGCACCCGCGGCGACTACATCAGGGACGACATCGTGATCTGTGTCCGTGATTTCTCCACGGCTGGCGGATGTTCGTTCCGGGCGTTCGTGGTTTTCGCTAAACGTGCTACTGAGATCATACAGTGTGTGCGTGCGTGTGGTGCACCTGCACGGTTTTATTAGTTGAACCACCGTACGTCTACGAATTTACCCAGCGGCATGTGAGTATCTTTGAAAGATATCTTTTGCGACAAAGAACTCGGTTGTTCCTATTTTGTTTGATTGCTTTTGTCTACAGCTATGCGAATGGTTTCGCTGGTATCGACCCTGTTAAATAAATACATAGAACCATCAGGTCAATATGAACCAACCAGTTGAATTGTTACCCAATTGTCCAGCATCTGCAAACATACACCAACCACGGTTCACGGACTTCCTCCTAAGTGCCCTCGTTGACGTCCGAAAAAAGAAAGAAAAACACGGTAAATTCCGGCCAATCTGGTGACCTTGTAAATTCTGGCTTTACTGGAAGTGAAAAGAGTCCCATAATCTAGTAAAATGAATTTTACTGGAAATGAACTTCCGTAAAAATCCGGTGACATTCTAGTAAAGATTCTGGTGACATTCGGTAAAAATCCGGTAACATTCCTGTAAAGCACCTGGTGACATTCCAGTAAAAATGCCGGTGACATTCCGGTAATCTACGGCTTTACTGGAAGTGAAAACGGTTCCATAATCTAGTAAAATAGACTTTACTGGAAATGACATTCCGCTAAATATATTTCAATAGGAAACTCTAAAACACCAGGACCATGAATTTTACAAGATGTACAAAGAGCAGCTGTAGCTTCCTTTTTATTCGACGTCTCTTGGATTCTTAAGGTGGGAGCCTTGCCATCTACATTTTATAACAACAACGGTCTTGATTCCAAAGAGTAAATATCCGGATAAACTCATTCACGCTGAAAGCTACCGGGCAATTACTTTATGCAATGTGAACTATAAATTATCGCTTAAATTTTGAGAAACATTACTTCAGTTTGTTACGTCCAGTCTTGTTGGTGACCACCAGACCTGTGGAATTAAGAGGCGATGCATACAAACCAACATACTCGTGGCACGGGCAGATATTAGAAACCTTCGTTCTGCATGCTGGACAAGTTGCCATGGTGCAAGTAGACCTGGCAGAAGGCATTCGACCGGGTGATCCCACGCTTTCCTCTTCGATATTCTTCGTCATGAAAACCCAAGATCCAAAATTTTGAAGGGCATTGAGACGTGTTACCGTAACTGTGCGACGAGGCTTGTAATCAAGCGTTCACTTTCAAGTCCAATTCGACTAGAATCATTGGTCAAACAAGGATCGCTAATTATCCCCTCTTTTATTTTCTTTATATCTGGAACCCTTGTGCTTAAGCGTGCTCAGAAACCCTACCGTGGAAGGTTATCATTTCTACGCCTCACAGGTTAAGGTGTTGGCATACGCCGATGATATTGCCTTTTTTGTGCTGATAAGCGAAGCATAAACAATGTCTTCACTTTACCTCAAAACTTCTGTGATGCTGCCGGTGCTCTTATTATTAAGACGAAATTGCGTTGGCTTCTGGTGCGGGCAAGGGCACCAACACCTTCAGAATACGCTGTCATATCGTGGACTTGCGTTGCTCCCCAGGCACTTGGGAGTGCCCCGCAACTGTATTCGGAACAATGGCCATTACTGGACAGAACGAGTGGAAAAACTCAAAAGTCAAGTTAACACAATAAAAACAAATCAGTGGTCTGTTTTGGGCGAACAAAAGCGTCTAAATATTTTTCTTGCAGCGAAACACTGGTATATCCTTGAGGATATTTGCTGTGCTAGAGCCCACATTCAAAAGTTTCACAGGGTTCTTCTACTTTCGTGTGGATCTCAACTTGGCAACCTATGTGACGAGACAATCTTTTTCGCCCTGTTGATGTTGAGTTGTGTCGGACGTATTACATATATTTTTAAAACAAATAGTAACTCGTTTTCTATTCTTCAGAACGACATCACATTATTTCCTCCGTGCTTACCTACAGGAAGAACTCTCAGATGTTTACTTTGTTTGGTGGTTTCATCGGTATGGGCGGGCACATCACGTCCCTTGGTATTCCTCAGAGAAGTAGTAGCGCAATATGATTTTCTAAGAACCCATTTTTTTAAATATGTATTTGCAATTTCCCGCAAAGCTTTATATGCCGATCTTCTTGACATAGCTCTTCCTGTACCTTTCTATCAGAAGTATATTCTGCAATGGGACAGGACAAGATATTCTGAGGCGGGTCCGAAAATTGCGTGTCTCACCTAACGCAAAGTATTTTTCTTTAAACTCCACACTTCAAAGTTGCCTTTGAAACCCTGGCTTCGCGAACGAAGAAATTTTGTACCATGGTCACTGAATTGCTGTCTTTGTAACCAACCAGAAACTATAAAACATTGTTTCATATTTCTGCGCTGAAACCTACCTGTTCTGGGACGTCTTACAGAAAACATTGAAAAGGACTCAGACGCCAATGCCTACAAAATCCGTTTTTACCTTTAAAACACCAACAATAGTTTTTCCTATGATTTTTTCACACTGATGGGTTCGCATAGTCTCTGGGAGATGAGAATGATCAAAAGAAATGCCGATCCACCCGGGACTACAAAAGTAAAATTTTATAGAAACTGTATCTCACGTGAGAAATGTGTTGGATCATCTTAAGGAACACCCAAACTGGTATGCTCTCATTGATCGATGTCTCCAACTTCCTTATTTTTAGCGGTGTAATTTTTTTAATCCTTTCTTCGTTTCTTGAGCGTAAACCGATAACAATACTTTGATGTGATCAAGAACCATGTTATTGTTTTTACTGTTATTCTCATAAGTGATAACTTTGTCGAACTAGATGCTAGCCGTATTGTCGTGTCACGTTTCCATGTAAAAAAAAGTATGCTTTAATCGAGAGGTAAGAGCGCCAGGACTTGTCGACGCGTCGTGAAAGTTTGGGTTCGAACCTCGCCGGCAACTTTTGCTTTCGTATTTTTCTTTTGCTTATTGTGTGGAAGCTTTTTTGTCTTAATTGACGCAACTACAGTATGTATAAGTACAAATTAGGCGCTTCCATGTTATTGAGAAGAGTCCTAGCAAAAGCGTTGAATATTTGAAAACGCATTGAAGTGCATGTGGTTGCTGGAGGACGAAAGCTTTTTTCGGCTTCGTTCGTGTTGAAGTCATACCGATGCTGTAATATTGGTTTCCTTTTAATGAGCAATGCGAAACGATTGTATCAGTGCGTTAACTTGGCTTGATGTTTTTTTATCTTCCGGTCAGTCGATTCAACAGGTGGGACAGAAAGTAAAACCGTTCAAGGCGAAGGAGTGCAAGTGGATGATTTGGACTATTTGTAAAAAGGATCACGGTTAAAAAACAGGACACACGCACAAATTAAAAAAAAACTGTTTATGGTGCGATTTGAATTTTACGCCGTGACAACGAGTCCCGGCGCTCTCACACTCTCGACTAGAGCAGGGGCTTTTTTTCTTCTGGGAACCAGTTTTTTTTTACATTTATTGAGTTTTACACGATGATCACTTGCCCTATATAATATACAAGCAATTAATTATGGTAAGTGATGTATTAAAGTTGAATACAAGGAACCTTTAACAAAGTTCATAGAAATCAGCACTCATTGCAAAATAATTTACATGGAGGTATCACTTATACTTTAATTAGGCTTGACCTCTTCAACGCATGGCATCATAGCCTATATAATATTAGGCGAACGACTAAGGTTCTTTACTGTTATTTTGCATTCATTACTTTCATTACAGGTGGCCAATATGCCTCAACCTACCTGAATTGCAATACTTCTTTAAAAAAATTAACCCAGGATGCCTTAGCCACACCTGCTTCTGTGTCTACTTTGCGCGTTTTCCACACACTGTAAAGACCTGGTACTACTAATATATCTTGAATAGTGCCGAGGTCGTCAGCGAAATGCAAATACCAAATGTTTGCCTCCTCCACTTCAAACTCCTTTCTGAGTGTTCTCTTGAAGACACCCCAAAAAGACAGCGTCAACACAAATAATGAATTCATGGGTGAACGTTTCGGTTACGTGGCAAAATCTACAAATAGTGCTTCCATATGCATCAAAGCCTCGAGAGTCGAGCCACTCTATTACTGGTGTGGTACGAGCATGAAATCATTAAAAGGAAGTTTTACACTTTGGTGGTATCGGCATTGTCTTAACTCGTTTTAAATCATCAGTTATGCAGTTCAGAGTAGGGTCGTAAGGGTACACGAGAAACACTGAATCTATGGAACAATGAAATCAGTAATTGAGTAACTAGTTTATTTTCAGTGCACAAAACCAAAACGGCATTGTCGAATGTTGCTCTTAGAAATTCTAATGTGCCCTCGACTTCTTTATGTAATCCTCGTATTTTTGTATATTGCTTGTGTTTGTTGCATCTTTACCTAGCTGTACCATATATTTCTTCAAAAACAATTGTTTGCTCAACTCTAAAAAGGGGTGCTGCTCCTGTGTGAAAAATTTCTGCCTGGCAATCAGCCGTCTTATGAATATATGGCCTAGGCCAAGTCCTCCGTCGTGCATTCGTCCGAAACAAATTGGATCTTCTCGTTGGCTCGTATGGTGACCTCCAGATGAACGTCGCCATTATTCTTTTAAATACATTGACTGTTAGCCTTGAGCAATGCATATCCTGCAGAAGGTACGTTAATTTTGACAAAAAGAAAAATGTTGCATACAGCGACTCTACCAATTGTAGAAAGTTAACGTAAGCTCCACATATTAGCCGTGGCTCGAACGTTTTTCCTTACAGTGTCCCACTTAGGCTTGTGATTATCCATTGCGCTTAATTGCACTCCCAAGAGATAGTGGTTTTTGTGGTGGTCCATTGGATGTCTGCGTCTTTAAATAGAGTCGATCCCCACTTTCCGCACCACGAACCGTTTCTTTTGTCATTGTTCACCGATGCTCCTGACACGGCATAAAACTTTGAAACACGGAGCATTGCGTTTTCTATGCTTGGCTTGTTTGTACACACCAACACCGGGTCATCCGCGTAGGCAAGAAGTTGACCTCACAGCTGTGAAGGCGGAAACCTTGAATCTCGTTTTTGGTTATGATGTTTTTGCAGAGGGGCTCAAGGTAGAGGTCAAAGAGCAGTGGCGACATTGGGCATCCTTGCATGACCGAGCATTGGAC
The DNA here is from genome assembly GCA_037355805.1 of Ixodes ricinus. Lineage (NCBI taxonomy): Eukaryota > Metazoa > Arthropoda > Arachnida > Ixodida > Ixodidae > Ixodes > Ixodes ricinus. The sequence goes on from JAZHYW010014752.1 coordinate 19,864, forward strand.
TTTTATGGCTCTTGTGATAGTTCCGTTTACAAGTAGTCGTGCTGATATATCATTATAACAGAGCTTGATTCCGCATTCCACGTTTTCTTCTAGTCCTGAGTGCTTGAGAATATTAAAAAGAAATTAGTGTTGAACTATGTCGAAGGCCTTGGCAAGATCAAGCTGTAGAATGTGCCGCTGGTCCATACGGTCGTTGACAAATCTATATGATAGACAGAAGGATGTGAATGTTGGATGTTATGTTCCTTCCTTTTATGGAACATGTCTGGTGGTCTACTACTAATATTGATATCGCGCTCTGTAAACGACCAGCAAGCACCCGTGCAAATATTTTGTAGTCACAATTAAGTAAGCTTATCGGTCGACAACCATCCACTCTTTGGAGATTGTCCGGATCTTTTGATTTGGCAATCAGTACAGTGTGTGCTTTCCGGAACGATGGAGGTAAGCATTTATTTCTATATAATTCTTTGAAAACATTTAGAAATATTGGCGCAAGGTTCTTGCTCCATTTTTTTGTAGAAGTTGACTGGTAAACCGCTCGTTCCCGGATTTTTTCCATTCTTCATTTCTTTTATGTGTAGTTCGACTTCACCACGTCGATGGGAGTGTCTAGTGTTTCGGTCATTTCCCTGGCCGTAACTTCACCTGCCACTCGTAAATTATGATTTAGTGGTTAATTGGACTTCAGCTTGGAACCTCTGCGGTCAGTTTCTGCGAGCGAAATCAGACTTTTGTACTCGAAGCGACACGGATTTTTCAGCCATTAGGCAGGGATGCTAGGTACTTCTCGTACCCAGGGAGCTGGTCACGTGATATAATAAGTCCTCTTTGCCACATCCGCAGCCGCGGCCACGAGATTAGCAAATCACCCCAGAAAGCTGGGTTCTGCAGCGTGAGCTTTCGCTCCACGCGCTCCGAGCTTGTGGACGTTAACCTTTACGCTAACCCACTCGACCACCGATCCCCCTAACATGCTGCCGGTGTTTCGTCGACCTTTACTGCTCCCTTCTTTCTCATTGTTTCTGGACTGACATTTGTCGCACTCTTTCAAACTCGTAAGAAAATTTCAACGAAACTTGTCTTCACTTCAGCCAGCCAAACATTTAGACATTTTACAAACAACCGTTAATCAGTACCACGAGCGAAAAAGACATGTTCCTAAAGCACAAACGTATGCCGCGCTGTGTCGCGAAAACACTGTACCGCGCGTTCTTGGGTTGCCTGTTTTGGGAACTTTTCCACGAAAGCCACATATATTTGCTACAACCCCTAGGTGAAAAAATCTAATACCATATAATAAAACTCTAATCTATCGCTCATCCAGCCCTCGGGAAACTTGACTAGGTATTTGTAGGAACCTGGTAGAAAAGGGCGGTTAACTTTTTACCTTTGTTAATGTTAACCGACTTCAAGCAAATGGGACCACATGAACGTCACCCATATTGAGGTAAATTCTAGGACTGTTGTCCTTCAACAATGTATAAACTGCAGAAGAGGACGAGGCATTATTTTTGAGAATAACCAAATGTTGCATACAAGAACTCTTCCAAAAGTAGTAATATGTTAAGCTCCAGATATCGACAGCTGTTTGTACGTCTTATGTTAATTGTTTCCCACGTAGACATAGCTAGTGTCACTAAACAAGTTACGCTCAGAGAAAAGACACTTGCCCAAATTGCGACGTAAAATCAATATTGCGATTTATCTGAAGCTTTATCTGAAATCACAGTAAACGCTTTACAGTCCTCCAAAAAGTTTTAAACAGTTTGCGACAGAGCAAAGCAATGTTACATGAGCTTCCTAACACCGAATCAAATGCTGAGAATGTCAAACGTTTGAATTTCGACGATTGGCGATTGCGTCTGCTCTGCCCAAACACCAAAATAACGGCACCTAAAAACAATGTCATAGAAAACAGGCCCATACTTTAGGCGCTTCTCATTTAGTGGCTTTAGACATGGCCTACTGCGGTTAAATGGGCGATGCAATGATTTTATAACTTTGCTCAAATAACGCTTTGGGCAACGTTAGTGACCTATGAAACATGCGTTCGTTTTTCACTCCACACAATAGAAGTAGCAGAACAAAATGTAATGCATCTCGAGCTATCGCTTATCACGAGCCCAAATCGAGTGAGCACGTGATGCTCGTGTTCAGCCTTTGAGCCGCATTCAAATATTGTCCCAGGGGGTGCTGCGATCCCCCAGGTACGTCATCACAGGGAAATCGGTGGCTAAGTGGGCTAGCGCACACCAGCTCGGAGCACGTGGAGCGGAAGCTCGCGCTGCAGAACCCAGGATTCTTGTTTCAATCCCAACCCCTTACCGTTTCAATCTAGATGAGCATCGTACTGGCGTGCTGTCGTGTAACAGTGCTGCGTGATGCACGTTAAAGACCACAGGCTAGCGGTTGTATTGCACTGGCTAAATATTTCATGTACAGCTGGAAGACCAGTCGCCTGTTGAGCCAGACCAAGTTCTAGGCTCTATAAACGTGCACACAACCCATGTTTGTTTAACTTAAGCAATTTTCGCGAAGGAGAGATTGAATAAAAACGCTCGCTTTTGTCCTCAAATTTACACCGCAACGAAAGAGCCTCTTGTCCAGTGGGGTTGCGTGCGAGTATCCTTGAGACCCTCTAGTGGCAGTGAGCTTCAGTAAAGTGAAAAACATTCCAATCGAATATTGGTGCACCGCCCCTTTAACTCACTGCGCATAAATGGACTCCTAAGAGCGTCGAATTTGATGTAGACCGTTGTTTGTCCTCAAATGTAGATGGTGGCGATCCCTACTCCCCTCGACACGTGCCCCCACTTTCGCCCTTGTGTACTTGCGCACCAGACACGGCACAGTAGTTACAGATACATTGCATCGTGTTTTTAATGCTGGCCTTGATGACACACACTTGCAAAGGCAAATCAGTTTTGGCAATAAGCTTGATTTCACCGCTTTGGAGGCGAAAACCTCGAGGCTTACTAGTGTTAAGGATGGTTCTGCAGAATGGCTCAAGATAGAGGTCAAAACGAAGTAAAGACATGAAACACCCTTGTCTAACCGAGCTTGTAATTTTATAGATTTCGTTTAGATTCTAATATAACAAAGCTTGATCCTATCCATGACGTCTTCCTCTACGTGCATATATGCGAGAGATAAAAAAGTGTTCGAGCTTTATCGAAGGCCGTAGCGAGATCGAATTGTAGAATAGCCCCTGATTATTGTGTACGTTGGCACATCTCTAGAATGAAACGGACAATGTGGAGGTTCGTTTGTATGTTCCGGATTTTGGCGGAAGACATCTGATAGTCTCCAACTAAAAGTGCTATCACGCTTTGCAAATGTCCGGCGAATACCCTTGTCAAAATTTTATTGCGGTAGTTTAGTAAGCTTGGTCGATAACCGTCGACTAGTTTACTCTGGCCCATATCTTTAGATTTTGGAATCGTACTGTGTGCGCTTTTCGAAACGATGAATTTAAGCATTTTGTGTTCTGTATGATTACTTGACACAATAATTAGTATTTTTGCTTCTTGCTTTATTTTTGTAAAAATAATGGGCTGCAAACCTTCTCGCCCTGGGGCCGTTCTAGTCTCCAGTCAGCAGACGTGCTCGAGCGGCTTAGGGCGAGTTGGGCTATATGTAGCTACCGCATTCCACTTTTAAAAGCGAAGCTTATGCTTCCTTCTGTAATTATTTGACGCTCTATACGCCCAGATAAACCCTCCGGGAATACGAATGATGTATTATTACATATCATATTAGCTTAAATCTAGACATAGCCGATGCTACAAGCGCGAGCAAGAGGTTCTGTGCGGTGCTTGCATTGCACGAGCGCCCTTCTTGGCGGTGACTCTGAAAGCCAGGAGCTCGGTCTTGCTCAGACTTAAAGCGAATGATAGTATGATGTTCTTACTATTGAGGGGAGGTACTTGACATGAGTTACCTGCCGAAATGGTTACCACCTCGGCAAGGCCTCCTCCGGGGTCGTAGATAGCACGTTTTCTGGGATGGGCGCTTCCAGAAGAGAAAGCAGGAAATGCGTTACGTGCCGTACCGGTGAGGTTCGATTCGACTCAGGAGCGGGCGACATCACTCTAGTGGATTACTCAACTCAGGCTGTCGGGAACCGGCAGACGTGAGGGCACCGGCGCTAGTGCTGCTAGTGCTAGTGCGGCAGATGCTGCTGGTAGTAGCGTCAACCGCCAGTTGGCTACGATTAGCGCCGCACTTAATAAGCTCCTCTCGCTAAAAACCGGCGTCGAGACGCTATTGCCACTTCCAGCAAAGGTCGATTTGTTGCTAGCCCAGCAACCCGCTGTCGCAGAACTACGCACAACGGCCTGCGAACTTCAGTCGACCGTTGACTCTTTTAGCACGAAGTGTGATTCAGTACTCGCCCTGGCCTTGGCAAACGAGGAATCTGTGAAATATCTACAAAAGAAGTAGCTGCGGTTAGGGACACGATGGTGGAACAGTCTCAGGAAATTGAGCGCCTAGAGCAGGAACTTAATGACTCCCAGCAGTATAGCCGCCGTTGCAACATGGAGGTGCATGGCCTTCCTTTCGACTATGACGAAGATTTGATAAGCGTCATGAAAGATCTTTCCACGAAGCTCAGTCTTCCTCAACTCCAGTCATCACAACATCCTGGGAATTCATCGCCTGCCGAGGACGCAGGACTATTCTTCAACGGTCCTTGTTAGTTTCGCTTTACCTAGCCTTTAAAAGTGTCTGGATGGCGGCACGCGCCAAGTTGAAGAAATTGAGCCAGTCAAATAACCAGCTGAAGTTGTACTTCAATGACAACCTTACCGCAGCGAACAGGGAGATATTTTGGATGGCTAGATCGAAGGGCAAAGAGCGCGGGTTTCAGGTTGTATGGCTGAAAAATGCTAAAATTTTGCAAGAAATGTCGAGGATCATTAGCCATACTTATAAGTGTAGTGCGCGATCTAGATAAGTTGGTGTGAGGCATGTCAATTTGTTTTTCAATCCCAGATTGCAGTTCGTTCAATCGAGTTTTGGATCCTATATCTCATAAATGTTTAACATTGACTCATGTGAATATTCGAAACTTGCGAAAGCATTGGGACGAGCTTCAAATATCTGTAAACAGTTTGAAACAGTCAGTTGATATTTTTGTTCTCACCGAGATCGGCATTTGTTTTTTTCAGTCTAATCAGTTCACGTTAGGTGGCTACTGGGTATTTTTTTCGCGCTCGCGATAATAGTAGAGGAGGGGCATCGCAATTTATATTAAAGATAAATGGCTCCCAGCGAACTCGAGTGTATCTTTCCAGCATGCGGAAGCCTTAGGAATAAAAAGATCCCATCCTGATTTCTGCTTTGTTCATTATAGCAGTCTACAAGCCTCCATAGGAAATGTTTCTCTTTTTTAGCCGAACTGGAAATATTTCTAGGACAGCTGCGGTCTGAGGAGCCAACTCTGCTTAGTCGGCGATATGAACATTGATATGCTCAAATGTAACAAGTCCATTGTCTGCGATTATCTTATACTCTTGTCAGAGTATGGAGTCGAAACTACGATTAGTCTCCCAACAAGGGAGGAACTTTTGTCTGGATCACTGGTAGTTTCCTGCATTTATCATACAAATATTAGAGCGGCCGATATTCTGATAAAATCTGAGGATTTTAAACAAAAGCTTTCGGATCATTACTATATTGGATGTCATTTGCAACATCAGGGCTTGATACAGAACCTTAACAGGAGCGAGAGCATCCGTGCTGACTATCACGGACGTGGTTAAATTTGACGCACTGGTAGCCGCTTTTGACCGGGAAGTTTTCCTTCGCTCTCAGGAAGACAAAACCTTATATGCGGCCTTTGTTGAAATTTGGCAGTCATTTCATGTTGCTGCAAAGAAGGAAGTCTTATTTAGGAAACGATCGGATAAACCTTGGTTTAATACGGAAATTATGGTAGCAATTAAGGCGAAGGAGGCGTCGTCGCTGTGGTCTCGTCGAGCACACTAAGAACCTGGAGTTTAGAGCTAAATTTAAGTGCGCAAAAAACCGCGCAAATGCAATCATTCGGTCGGCTAAACGGCGCTACTTTCAGAAGAAATTCTTTGAGGCCAGGGCAAATCCGCGAAATACGTGGGAGTTAATCAACGCTATCAGAGGCCGCGCAGCTCGGCAACCAATTTTTGACTCACTTCAAAGGTACTTTGGCACCGACTTGCAGTCAACTGTCAATCATTTTAACAAGCTTTTCGCAGCGTCATCCGGGGTTGCCAGCGACAGTAGTATTACGTCACCTAGTACAAGCTCCAATTACAAATCATCTGCTTCTACTCTTTTACCTCCTCTTGACATCTATATGTTACGCACTATTTTGTTCGGTATAAAGCGAAATAAGACGCCCGGTGTTAATAACGTCCGGGTTGGCGATCTAGTTCGAAATTTCGACGCTGTCAAAGAGGTCCTCCTCACCATGACAAATGGTTTTTTACTGCTTGGTATATTTCCATCTAATCTGAAAGCTGCACTTGTTAAACCACTTTTTAAAGGAGGCACGCCACATAGCTACGAGTGTTACCGTCCTATCTCTATCTTGCCATGTATTGCTGAGGTGTTAGAAAAAACACCTATTCACCGTGATGAGTTGCGTCATTGATAACTCTGGTGTCCTGTCGCGCAGCCAGTATCATCATTTTTTCTTTTTGGTTTTGTTTCTGGCAGAGGTACCCAGCCGTTGCTTGAGGATTTTACTGATCTTATTTGTGGAGCTTTTGAGAACAATCTAATTTCCTGTGCTCTTTTTTTGGACGTGTCAAAAGCATTTGACTCTGTCAGCCATAAGTTGCTTCTCTGCAAACTACACAATTTTCGCTTCCACGGGCCTTTCTCGGCTATTCTTCAAAGTTTTCTTTCAGGTCAATCCCAAATCGTATCCGTTGGCACTTTCAAAAGTTCACGAGTGCTAATAAAAGCCGGTGTTCCAAAGGGATTCGTTTTGTCACCTCTGCTTTGTAATCTATACGTCAATGACCTTTCAGCAGCAGTGTCTAGCTCCTGTATTTTTCAATATGCGGACGACACGTTACTTGTATCTCGACATCTCAAATATGAGAGCGCTGTTCATTTACTGAGGCATGACGCATTGGAGATAATTACATTGCTTTGATGAAGATTTGATTTCAGAGAATGCGTCATAAACAGAACTGGTTTGTTTCACAAATCCATTAAAGAAGGTGGCTCTTAACGTACCACTTTCGTTACATAAATCAAGCTGCTCGAATTGTGTTTGTTCTCCGCTCGAGTATGATGATAATGTGAAGTATTTCGGAGTGCTATTTGATTCAGATATGTCATGGAATTCCCATATGGCTCACGTTTGTGGAAAATTGCAGAGCGTTAACTGTTTGCTGTACAAGCAGAAAGTGTTTATGCCGTTCTCAGTGAGGAAGTAGGCATACCTTGCGTACAGTGCACTGCGGTATTGTATAGCATACTGTTCGGAAAGTGTGCAGAGTCGTGGCAAATGAAAGTCGACCGTATTTTGGGGTTTGTTAAAGAGCGTTGGCTATCACTTTCATTCTTTTACTGACATGAACGTGTTCAGAGTTTTCACGTATGCCGAATGTCTCTTCCTTGTTTTTGGAAAGCGTGGTTCTGCGCCACTTTTGAACGGATGATTTTAAACGGCCTTTGTGCCTTCGTTCCCAGCAGGAGTCTTCGTCACACGACCCGTTTTATTACCCCCGGTGTACGACGCGCTACGGGTAAAAGAGTTCGCGCGTATTATGTGCCCTCCATTTTCAATAAACAGCCAGATCGCTTCTTTGAGAGCACAACAAAAAGAAAACTGAAAAAATGCTGACCAATTTGAGCTTGTAGTAACCTTTCGTTGTTCTGTTTTTATTTATCTTCTTCATAGTTCTTATCTTATTTTGAGTTGACCTTATTCTTTGTGTACTTTCGCCGTTTCGACTTGCCGGGTCCTGTCCCACAAGCCTTCTGTGGCTTGGACAGAACCGATATTTGTACTGTGTCATTTAATACATTTGAGAAATTATAATTATTATATATTATTATTATTATTATTATTATTACTAATATTATTATTATTATTAATATTTTCAATTATTGCGTCATTTTTTACATTCTCGGTAGTGCAGAGTGGCGCTACCATCCCCAAATCAATGGACTTCCGCTCTGCTAAACCGCCCCCCCCCGTCCTTGCTCCGCATGCTGAGTCACTGAGTCGATTTCGCAAGCACAATATTCGCACCACCGCCTTCTAGTCCAAAACAGCCTGGTAACCAAAAATCTAGCTTGCCTAGATCGGAGGCAAACAACCTGTCACCCGAGCCCACCCGCAGCGCTCAAACTGCATGCGCAGGTGCGAGCAACTCGTTTGTTAAACAAAACATATCTACGCCATCTATGAGAAAACAATTATAGAACAAAATTACTGGTACATTCACCTGATTATTTTGCTTAATCCTGTATTGGAAAATGCGTCAGTAAAACGTTGCTGTTTAGGACATTTATGTACTGCCGTTTGCACAAAATATGCCTCTGTGCAGTACTGCAGTTGGCTCGTTATTCCAAAAAAGAAAAAAAAGCAGACAGACAGACAAATAACTTTATTGACGTCCTGAGAAGCGCCGCCCTTAGAGCAGCACCGCGGGCCTTTCTCACGTGGGGACGGGGAGGCCTAGCCTCACCGCCGCATCGTGGGCTCGCTGGACAACCCGGAGTTGTGGAAGAAGCTCGGAACTCGTGATTGACAGGGCTTTACTCCTCCTCGGCGACTTGATTCGACCCCCGTAACAAGGGGCACCACCAGATAATGTGGTCGAAGCTGCTAACATACCTGCAGTCCGTGCTGGTAGACTCTAAGGTGTTCGGAGCAATATAGCTGAAGAAACCTAAACTGGGACATGATTTAGTGTGCGACATTCTGAGTCTGATTGCCTGAGGCATAGAGAGTTCACCGTGCGTGGGCGGAAAAGTCCGCCTGCCCATTTGATAGTGCTTGGTGTCTTCGTTAAAGGTGAATGAGGTGTTTTCAAATTCTCTATAGCCGTCCTGCAGATCGGCGTCCTTACCGGCGCGGAGGCTTAGAGCGCGCGCCCGACAGTGAGCTAGTGTCATTGATATTGGTAAGAGAATCTAGCTAGGTATCGAGATGTGCCGGAAACCTAGTAATGGTGTGCGGGGAGATTATATTATAGGCAAATATTTTAGAAGCTTCGTTGGAATTGGAGCCGGAAGCAAAGGCCCGAACCGCCGATCTAGATTCTGTGCGGATGTGCGATCTACTATCGTCCAGGAGTGCAATAGCTATGGCCGCGTACTAGGCCTTTGAATGAGTAGCATCTTGAAAATGTTGGAATTGAGGATCGAAACCTTGTGATAGATGACAAAGGCAGCGACCCTGGCCGAGCGGTCATACTGGGCGGCATCCACGAAGCCAGCTGAGTGACGTTCGCTCCTAACCTGTCTGAGAAGCGCGTCGCCCCAGGCCCTGCGGTGGCCGACATTTTGCTGTGGATGATCATTACGAGGAAAAGGAGATATGTGAATGCTGGCCCTTTCGGCGTCAGAGAGCTGAAATGTCCGATCCCCAACAAGTGTGGGGTTGAGGGCGAGTACGGCCAAAATCTTCCTTCCGTCCGGCGAGCAAAACACCCAAGCTACATGGGCAGATTCCTGTGCCTCGATGATCTTTTCTAGGGTTTTGTGAACCACTATCTGCATGAGTCGCTCGGTGCTGGCCTGCTTCGGAATGCAAAGCACCCTCTGTATGCTCTTTCCGAATTGGCGTGTCCAACGTCTTCTCTCTCGTGGCCGTGCCAGCAGTGCTTGGCCTGCACGAACGTGATGTGGCTCATGAGGAAGGTGGGAAAAAGCCTCATGAGGCTCTCTTCTCAGAGACCTCCCCGCCTGTTGGAGACTCTGTTGATTAATCTGATTATGTTCTCCGCCTTCGTGGTGATTTTGTTAATTGTTCAACCGCTACAGCTATTCGACTCTATCAGCATGCCGAGCACTCTAAGGACGTCCACCCTGGGAATGATACTACCGGTACTCGTGCGGATCATTATGTCAACTTCGGACAGCGGCATGCAGCCCTTTAGTTTTGGCCCCATCCTAAAAAGCCCAGACGAAAAAAGCAACAAAAAACTGACATGCACGCTCGTTCTATGCCTTCTGTGCCTCTCAGGCACTTCCCGCTCTACCTCTTCTTAGTTTGAGGTAAATTGTGTTCTCAGCATAAGAGTGCCCTAGATTTCCAGCATAGGATTGCCATATTCTTGCAGACAAACTCCTCCTGCATAAACAATTAACGACAAATTCGACATTTGACATTTTGGGCCTAGGTTCAGTCTACAAGCAGTTTCATTTCGTTCTGTATGTGCTGCGATCATCTAGGAAGCGAAACATCAATATCAAGTTCATCTTCGGCATTATTAGGCTTTCGTTGCCCTAAAATATCTTGGTATAACGAAGTCGCTCTATTTATCACTGGACTCCATAAAAACCTCCTAAATGGCTAAGGGTATTTTGCCATTTTACTAAAGATTATGTATGTTATAAAGGCGGTGCACACTTAAATGTAACAAAAAGTGTGTTCCGGAATATAGATACAGATGTTCACAGAAATACATTTGTTCCTCAAAGATGCTAAGTGGGGAGTGTGGAGAGTGCAGTTGATGGTGAATGAAAATTGTTAACTATGCCTGTGCTTCTCTTTCTGTGTTGCTTTATGCACACAACGTCACCTCGGACTTTTTGTTTATCTTTTATACCACAAAAAATAATATCACCCCCGGTGAATTAGGTAGTTGCTCAACGGTAAAGACTGCGTGTCATGCTTGGACAAAATGAGTTTGCTAGAGATGAACCCTCTTTTGCCTTAAGGACGCATTTCAAACGTTCGTCTTTTATTTTTCTGTGTCGCTCATACTGTTGGGTAATTTGATAACGTAGTGCTTTCCTTTCTTCACTTAACTCTTTTTCAGCGTTTGTTCAGCTAAACTCTAAAGAATGGAGGGCATTTTTAAAGGAGCGTATTCATTTGTTATTGAATGTAACCTTTCTTAAGCCAGAGTATTTTTAATGTTGGTGACAGGTGAATTATAATATAAAGTGGATGCATATTTTACATACTGAAGAGCCTTTCACCGAACAGATGCTTTTATCTTTAAAATTTATCGTGCAAACGGCCCCCAAAGTAATGAAATACATAATTCTGACAACGTATTGTTATAAATGCCGTGCATTGTAAATGTATTTCACTTCTGACATAAAAAAAAACATTTTTAAATATATCTCGATAAGGGGATATAGATACTCAAAAATATCTCTAAGATACTATCAACTTAAATGTAAACATTTTGCCTGAACTCTTCCTGGTTAGGAAACAAATAAGAAAGAGTAGTGTGTAGACTTAACCAATTTCATCAATGTGTCCAACGTTTCGAAGCCTGCTCGGCTCCTTGTTTCCGGGTGACTGTATGTGGGCCGGAAGGTAGCAACCTATCATTGTTTTCTTCTTTATTCTCTCAGTATTGTTTTCTTCTTTCGTTATTGTGTGTTGCGCATCGTAGCCCGTGTATATAGCTGCTTGTCTGCGTTCCGGTGGGTCGGTTCAGATTTTTGTTCGCTTATGTGTATGCCAATATTCTAATATGAGCAGCTTTCTTCAATTTTTTTCTTTGTCGACGATAGAACTGCTGTCAGAGGCGATGACATGCCCGGTCTTCTGAGCATGATCCGCCAGCGCGTTGCCTTGGATGTCTTCATTATTCACGTGATACATATGTCTGCGCAGACATTCGGGAAAGTTGTTCGTTTCCCCCACATACAAGGCGTTGCATTTAGCATGGCCTAGGGTTGAGACGGCCTAGGGTTGAGACGTGCTTGCGTGTAACTGCAATACCGTACGGTCTCAGAGCGCAGGCAAGGACCTCAATCGTGCCATGGAGATGCGGGACGCATATGCGGGTGGAGGTGCTTTTGTTTTCGGATGTAGGAGGGTGACGACGTTTCTTATATATCTTGTGAACAAATCTTCCGGTGTAGTTATTTTTGAAGGTCTTGTTTTATAAGATTGACTTCCATCTTAAGTGACTTCTCTGTAGAGCACAGATTGAGGGCGGGTTGAAAGAACGCCGACCCCACAGAGGTTTTATGAGTTGTGGGGTGGACTGACGAGAAGTTTAGGTAGCGAGCGTTATGGGTTGGTTTCCTGTATACTTCGAAGTTTAAATTGTTCCCTGTTTTTCCCACGGACACATTCAGAAATCAAAGGCAGTCATTAGGCTCACGCTCGACCGTGAATTGAATGTCTGGATTAATGGAACTGAGGTTTCTGGCAAGGAGATCGAATTCGCTGGTCTTGGCAACTGTAAAATCGAACACGACGCCATGAAAGTCCCAGTGCAATTGGGTGGGGCCCACGCCTCAGCACGTTTACGTGTTCACTTCACAAAACTTCTTCCCTCTCACAAAGAGTAGTGAAATATATATTTATGAAAAGAATGCAGAAAACAAGAACGGCAAAATGTTCATCCACTGCTTAGGGCTAAAACCGCACCACGAGCTTCCGCCCTCGAGTACCTCGACGAATTGGGGTCTGCTGATGTATCACCATAGTCGATGGTGTGGTGTCAGCAGCGTCCGGAATGACTGCGAGGCCAGTAGTCAAATTGGGCTGGGCGGCATGGTGCATGTTGGCCCCAGAAGTTCTAGTTGAATTTGTGCCCGCATCCGGAGAGATTTCCGCCATCGAGGCTCTGGTGTCAGCAGCGTTTGTGCCGACGGGGGGCTGGTCGAGACTAGGTATGCATTTAACAACACTTATTAGAGTACCGCGCAACCAATAAAATTGTGGGGTCTTAGTGCTACGCGGATGTGATCGCGGCGCCTTGTCCACACTCTACCACCTGGCAGTTACAGCGTCGACGCAAACCCCAGCTCGCACTCTACAGTAGCCGGAACCCACCTAGGGCTGGGACCGATATTCCGAGCAAAAACTTTTCCCCTGACATTAATATAAGTGACCATCGTGTATGGTTCATTTTTGCGCACGTCCTGCTGGAGCTGCTTTGGATTCACTGTAGTCCGAAGATCGGGTCGCTGCAAGCCCAGCGCAGTCTTAAGCTTCAGACCCATCAAACATTCCGCAGGACAACAGCCGGTCCCTTCATGCGGCGTCGTCCTGTACGACATCAGCAGTCTGACTATTTGCGTATGAAGGTCCCCTGATCCAACCTCCTTCAACTTCTGCTTAATCGTCTGCACTGCACGCTCGGTCTCTCAATTCGATACGGGATAGTACGGGGGCACCAGCACTTGTCTTGTGCCATTCTTCCGTAAGAATATCTTGAATTCTTCGCTCAGGAACGCCTAAACATTGTCCGATACAACTACATTCTGCAGCACCTGAATAGCAAACATCTTCCGTAGACAATCGACCATTACAGACGTCGAGAATTGCTTCACTGATGGCCATATTGGCGCCCGCTTATATTCTTGACAGGTAGAGTATGCCTACAATGCCGCCGTGATGTCCTCATACGGAGGTGGTCACCTTACATGACTCCGGGCCACTGCTTTCATCTTCAAGACTCCTGGGTGACTTTGGTGTAGTAACTAGAGCACATCTGCCTGCAAAAATGTGGGTACTATCACTCGGCTTTCCAGTAAAATACAAAAAAAACTATGAACGCTTTCTCTTGAAACCTTGTTTCGTATGTCTTCTACGGCTGTTAACAGGGCGGCCTTTGCCCAGTCTACAATGCTGCGCGCAGTTGTGACAAGCACAAATCTCTATTCGTAGCTGCTGCAACTATGTGCGTGTACAATATTCTTGGGTAGCATCCTTGGAGCGTGAGCACCTCTGGGGGCACTCGACCTTAAGTCGCTTGTAGGTAAAAGCAGCCAACTTAGTCCGTCTGCGTGATGAATCGGTCCGCGACGCCTGTACTTCAAGGTGTAATTGTACCCCGCAATAATTGGGTTGTGTGTTGTTCCTACAGCCTAGAACTTGGTCTCCCTCAACTGGTGACGAGTCTCCCAGATGTAGACGAGAAATTTTGCCAGTGCAGTACAACCGCTACCCTGGGGACTTTAACGTGCATTACGCAGTAGTGACACACGACCTCACGCCGCTACGAAGCTCATTAAGATTGAAATGGGCGGGGTGAGGATTGAGCCCAAGATCCTCGGTTATGTAGGGCTAGCTTTCGCTCCACGTGCTACGAGCTGGTGTGTGCTAGCCCACTAGGCCACCGATCCCCTAATCGTACCCCGACAAGAACAATGCCCTGCACAAGATACTTTGCGAACATGACTCGGCAATGGGCTTGTCAGCTGCAAACAGCCCCAGTAGGGGTTTATGGTCAGTGGCCTCCTCATACGAAGGATTGCAAAGGTGCTGGTTGAAAGCTGTCACTGCAAACACCATAGCAAGCGCCTCCTTCTCAAGCTGGCTCTAGTTTCGCTGTGCAGCAATGAGGCTCCGCGACGCAAATGCGATAGGTTGCTCTTCGTCCGACGCATCGCTCTGCGCAAGAAGCGCTCCGAGACCGTGCGGAGATGCGTCCGTGACCAACACAGTAATCTTCTTTCGGTCGAAATGAGCGAACTTTTCTGCTCATTCCAATAGGGCCTTACTCTGGGAGAAAGCCCCTCTTCAGGTGACGTCCAGGTCTATGGTACTTACGGAACCTGCAGACACTTCAACGGGTGCAGTACTGCAGAAGGTCGCGTTATAAACTTGCGATAGAAGTTAATAAGACCCAGTAGCTTTGGAGGCTCTTGGCGTCCTGTGGTCTCGGGGCCGAAAAGAACAGCCTCCCCTACTGAAAAAAACATTTGGCGCCTATACGAAAGTAAACGGGTTCATACCGGTAACAGTTTAGCCATACCGGACACCAGTTTGTCAAAGGGGTGCTCGTTTGGCTCAAAGGGTCCCCCATATGAGCCATAACGGTCACCTATTTGGGCAAACAGGCCACTCATTTGGCAAACGGGTCACTCGTCTGGGCAAATGGGCCACTCGTCTGGGCAAAGTTGTCGCACGTTTGCTCAAACCGATGACCATGTTGCACGAGCGGGTGACCGCTGACCGGTGGCCGTCAAACTGTACCGGTTTAATCAAACGGCTCTCCGGAGCCCGTTTGATACTGAACGTACAGATCGGCGGCATGGGTACGCCTGTTTCAGCCATGGCAGCCTATGTTTCCGGAAGGCCGGGAGCGCCGGTTTATCGATTTCAAATCGTCCGCGTAATGCCAGTAATTATATTTATACTTTAATTGCGCTAATGTTCGCTTTAACCGCAACTGCAATATCTTTTTTTTACGTAAACGCGCGACGTTGGCGATCCGACATTTCTGACAGAACTTTAAAACTTCGGCGTTTTCGTTGGCTCAATTTACTTATTCAGCTCGAATCTCTCTCGCAGACGACGCAACCGCGTGAAAGAATATACTTCTAGACTCCGTTTCACCTCAATTCAAGACGCAGCGAAGGTAGCGCGCGAACACTTTCCTGCAAGACATCGAGCATTGTGAGAGCATGCTCGCCATCGCAGCAGTCAAACTACGAGCTCGCGCCGAGTGCTCTCTTCGTTCGGGCGCAATCCGAGCGGCCAGTGCGATATCCTGCGTTCGAGCGTGCTGAAATGCGCACAATTCGCCTGCTTTCTGAGGCTACAAACACGTCTTACTGGAATGCCTGGGGAGAGGGTACGCGGCTGTGCCGTTGTCCTGCGCCCCTTCACCGCGCCCCCTCCCTTCTCTCGTGTCACCTCTGTCACGTGACCCGCAGCAGCGAGCGAGCTACACGCTGATAAGCATCGAGATCCGGAAGGGTGCGGCTGGCAGCCGCTTTTTTCTTTGTCTGCTTGTTGTCACTTGTCAGTTGCAGTTTGAACTTCGCTCGAGTCGTCCTGCCTGCTTCGATCTGTCGCCTAACCCTGCGATCTTATTAGGATGTCTCTCGACGACGTATTCGATGTGCATCAAAGCTATCAGTGTTCGAAAAGTCCTACACGTATATCGGCAACAAGCGATTCATCAAAGAAGTCAAGAATTCTGGCAATTTGGTTGGGTTCGGCAAATGACAGCATGTGTGCCGCATCGTGTTGAAATTTCAAGGAGCCTTCCTTCTCGTTATGGTGTTTGTGTGGTTGTCCTGCTTTGACCGTGTTGAAATATAAATCGGATTGCATCTTTCAAGTGCGCTATAATTATGGTTAGTGCACTGCAACCTACTTGTTTACAACGATTAAATGTTCTTCTACGCGTACTCTTTCAGAATATTTAAAGAATTATGCACCGTCAATTCACGCGGCAGCCGGGAGAATAATTTTGCCAAAAGTCTACCATTATAGTCTAGAATTACCTCGGTTCTTTTTTGCTATGCGATCTTTTCAGTTGTATAAAAGCTTAGAGTGCCTCTTCACATTTCACAGTCCGCTTTCACGCTTGTACTTGTTTACGGAATAGGTTGTAATAAACTTCTAGGAGAATCAAAAACAATATTTTGTGTCTGTTTTCCTGCCCATTTTGAAGCACCTTCGGGAGCACATTTTTTCTACGTGTTTCCTGCATGTTATAAATAGGTTTATGAGTTTCGGGACGTCTTAAATAAGTTTAAGGTAACCACCCTTCCAGGCGATACCCATTTAGGGCTAGCGAATAATTTGCCTAGCCGAATGGCGCGTTGAAATCTGGGGTCACGTGTCAGGTCGACCGGTCACCTGTATCACACGAGCACCCGTGTCAAATGGGTACCGTATCAAATGGCTACCGTATCAAACGGCTACCATATCAAATGGCTACCGTGTCAAACGGCTACCGTGCCAAACGGGCGCCCGTATCCCACAATCACGTTTGATCCGAACTTATCGACCAGTTTGCCACCCGTTTGATTCAAGCGGGTCGACCCGTTTGAATCTCAAATGTGTTTTTTTTCAGTAGGGTCGATATTCTTATTGCTGGGACTTAACCCTTTGCGCGTAATATCATGCCATAAATACTCCACACGCTCCTTCATTAACTCGCACTTGGCTGGCTTCAGACGAAAGCCTGCCTTCCAAAAGCGCCCAAAGTCCCGGCACGCATTCTTCCAGTGATCTTCGTCATTCATGCCTGTCACAAGAATCTGTTGAAAGAGATTGCAACATGCGGCATTTCATCCAGAAGGTTGTTTATTTCTCGCTGGAACAAGGCAGGTGCGGACTCCAGGAAAAATGGAAGCCTTATAAACTTCAACGTTGCTTTCAGTGTAGTTGATCATGACTAATTATTTTGACTGTGCATGCAGCTGGACTTGTTGATACGCGTCCTTTAATTCGAACTTGGTGAACCTCACCCCGTCGCTCAATTTCGCGAACCGCTCCTCAATCCTAGGAATCGAATAGCTTTAGCTGACCACCGCTGGATGATAGCTATATTGAAGTCGCCACAAAGGCAAACGCGGCCATCTTGCTTGGCCATAGGAACTATGGGTGCAGCCCACTGCGACGTCTTGACGGTGCGCACGATGCCTTTGTACTCCATACGCTGTAGTTCATCTACTACTCTGTCTCGAAGTACTGGTCTTTTCCAGGATAATTTGCAAACACTGGTCGTGCTTTAAAAAAAATAGGTCTTGAATATTTATTCAGGAAGATATTTGTCGACACACCCATCATTGTTCAAGCGTTTCTGAAAAACACTTCGCTGAATATTTCGGCTAGGCTTGTGACGGGAAGTAACCGCATTCACCCCTCAGGCCTTGAATAAGTAATCTTCAATGCGTCCATCCAGTCTCTGCCCAGAAGTGTCGGAAATGTCTCCTTCACCATAAACAACGGCCAGTGTCGACTCACGTATTCCCACTTTGGCTGCCGCAGTAATCTTCTTCAGAACCGATGTTTGCTCTCCCGAATAGCTATTGAGCCATAATTCGGACTTTTTCAATGGCGTTCCAGGAAACGGTGCATTGCACTTTTGCTCACCGATGATGGAAACGCTTGCGTCGCTGTCTAGCGCCATGACTAGTGGTACGTAGTTCATGATGGCTTTAATCTGCAGGGGCCCGGGTCCCTTTGTTCGCGGCGACCAGATGGCTAACTCGTCTACATCAATCTGTTCTTCCTGGAGGTCGTTCATTTGATGCGCTGAACGAGAGTCCATCTGATTTTTCGGTCCAGTCGGTGCCGCTCTCCTGGCCCTTGCAATGTGCTTCTGACGTCCACAATTAAAACAGGTGCTTGCTTAGTTGCGACACCGGGACGTTTGATGTTTATCTTAGCACCGATCACAGCCGCACTCAATTGCGTTAATCACAATTCGTCTGGGCGGTTCCACAAAGTTGGTGGCTCCACTGCGGCTGCTGACGCAGCCTGAGTACAGAGGCCGTGGGCGTCTTTCCTTGCGGCTTCCATTGCAATGACCAGTTGCTTGGTGGACTCCAGCTTCAGGTTTCACAATTCCAGTAACCGTGTCAGCATTCACCCGTCGTCAACACCTGACAATGTCTGGTTTCTCATGATGCGGTCGCGCGTAGTGCCAAAGTTGCAGTCATTTACCAACTTGTTTAGCGCCGCTGCATAGTCACTGACAGCCTCGCTTTCGTGCCGTCGCCTTGAGAAGAATTTAATGCTTGTAGCAAGTTCTGATACACTGGGCTGGAAACAGGCATTGAGAGTTGTGAAAATTTCGGTGAACGTCGGTTCCCTTGGTTATGTTGGCGCGAGCGGACTTCCTAACAGTAAGTACGTTGCACTCCCGCAGCTTGTCAAAAATACGGTCAATTTCTTTTTCTCGGCATTGGCCAGTAGGTACAAGAGAACACGCCCTTGGTATTCCGCAGGCTCAGTTGTACTTGCATCAAACGCTTCCAGCCTTCCCACGGAGGGCACCTTGTCAGGTACCGCCCCCTATTATCTGCGTTGCGGCACTGCGCCAAAATATTACAGTTTCTTTCTCGTTGCCAGTTGTCATAATCGAAACAGATGGCATGCTAGTGCAAGTGCAAGTGCGTGCAACCCGCGCCAGAGCACGTTTACTTCACAACAGCAACACAGGAGCCATCATCCACATAACGTAAAAAGAGTTGTGGGTATAAAAAAGAAGTGCTTAACGTTTTTTGCTTGATGGCTTTCCTTTTGAGGTTAGCTACCATGACAGACAGAGCAGCACCCATAGGTGTGCCACTACATTGCTTGTAAAAGCGACCAGAGAAAGAAAAGTAGGTGAGGGCTCGAAACCCCAGCGGAAGCCATGACGCGTTTTCGTCTGTACATTCAGGTTTTGCTCCTTTCGGCTATCATTCCGCCGAAGCTCTTCGTGGTTTTCCCGACTGACGCCCGTGGTCCCAGTGATGACGCAGAGCAACCCCAGGAGCATGACTCGAAAACAGTGCCGTTTTCGCTCTCCCCGCCGTGCCTGGATACTTCAATCTACCTCGCTTGGCAACCAGGAACATCGTCGGAGGGCTGTCTACAAAAACAGCTTTCTTTCTTTTTTCTTTCTTTATTGATACTGTCAATATCTTGCGAGACCATAAGAGGAGTGGTACATTTAAACACTTTCAAGCAGGATGCACTTGCTGCGACAACGTCAGGTGGAAGGCTGCTCCAATCGATGATTGTACGAGGGAAGAAGGATAACTTAAATGTATCGTTTTTATATTTATATGGCTTTATTGTTTCGCTATATCTGTGCATATATTTGTGTATATCTGGTAGACCTGGGGCAAAAAAAAGGATATATTTATCTTTCTCTATTCCAAGCTCTTTATTTGCAGTAAGGTAAAGAACTTTAAAGCTGTATATTTTCCGTCTTTCCTGTAGAGTTTCCAGGCCTGCGTCATTACAAAGTTTTGTTGAAGATACATATGAATAGTACATATTATACACAAAGCGCACTGCTAGTCTTTGAATTCGCTCAAGTGCAGAAATACAAGATAAGGTATGTGGATAACAAATGACGCTTCCATATTCCAGCACTGGCCGAAAAATAGTTTTATACAGTAGTAGTTTTGTATCACAGGAGGCCTGCCTCATATCCCTACGCAAGAAACCCAGCTTACGCATTCATTTACTAGCGGTTTGATTAATATGAACATTCCATTTAAGATCAGACGTTATTGTCAACCCCAGATATATTTATGAACTTACTCTCTGAAGGCTGCGGTTCCCAATTGAATAATTAAAAGTGATAGGCTCATTTTTTCGAGACATTGGCATTCATACCGTCTTTGATAAATTTAGCGACATTTTCTAGTCATCACACCATCTAGACAGCTTTTCTAACGAGGAGTTCAGTTCTTCACAGTCCACAGAACTTTTGATTTCTCTAAAAATAAAACAATCATCCGCAAACAGTCGGATCTTTAATGGAATTCCACAAACAATATCAATCACAAATATTTAAAAAAAAAGTCCCCAGGACCGATTCCTGTGGGACGCCAAAGGTTCCATGTGTGGTACCGGAGCATGCGGTGTCGACTTGAACAAACTGCTGCCTCAGAGATACGTAAATTTCAAGCCACTTCAAGATAGCAGGATTACCTAAAACTGGTGACAGCTTTATCAGTAAGTTTTTGTGCGATACGCGATCCAACGCTTTCGAAAAATCTAAGAAAATCACATCCGTTTGCCCCCTTACATTGATCACAGATACAAATTCATGCGCAGTTTCTGTCAGTTGGGTAATGGCAGATAATTTTTGGCAAAAACCATGTTCAAAAATAGTAAAAAAAGTATTTTGTTCAAGATATTTCGATATGTGTTTAAACACCGCAATCTCCAACACCTTACTGCACTTACTAAGCAGAGAAATAGGCCTATAATTGGAAACTGATCTTGAGTCACCAGACATTAAAATTGGGATAGCCTTTGCGACTTTCAATTTGGAGGATACCATGGACGTCTCCAGAGATTTTCTGAACATCAAAACCAAGTACTTGGCGCTCCAGTCCGTATATCTTTTGAGAAAGGCATAAGGAAGGTTGTCTGACCCAGCTGCCTTTTTAAAGTCGACATTTAGTAGATAATTCACTATACCCTCTTCAGAAATCGTTATATAAGGCAAAGCATTTCTACTATGTGCACTGTTTCCTGGCCCAGCCGCCAGGACTGACGCTTGGTTGTTGTAAATGCTGAAGACCGACAAGAAGTAGTTATAAAGAGTATCAGGAATGCCCATAGGGTCGTTTACAATGTCGTTACCAATGTGCAACTCGTTTACCTTAGACTTTGAGGGCGACATAAACCTTGAAAAGTTCTCAGGAGAAGACAGGAGAAAAGGAGACAAGGTCACATTAAAGAAGCGATGTTTCGCCCTTTATATGTTTTTCTGGAGCTCATGGACCAACTGCTTCACGTGTCTTCCATCCTTCGATCGCTTACGGAGTCTACGAAGTTTACAGCGCTTCTGAATAATTTCCCTATTAAACAACGAATTTTTTTGCAATCTTTACTCTTTTTGGTATGAATTTCTTGATGCAGTCGAGAATGACATTTTGAAGATGTTCCAGAAAAAGTTCACGTCGTAATCAGGCACTTCGTAAGCACTAAGAAAATCACTAAAACAGAAGGCTAACGAGTCAATAAGAGCAACGTCATCAGCTTTAGAGAAGTCCAAGTATTCGTTATGTATTTCTGTGTTGTGTGTTTCATTCATTAAAGACAAAGTAAATAATACCATCTGAAGGTTTGAAATGCCTTCCACTACTTCAATGCACTGTATTCGTTCAAGCAAGTTCTGGGAAAAAAACATCAAATCCAGTATCGAGCCTTTTTCTTCAAAAAGACTTGCAGGGGAGCGTAAAATTTGATATAAATTAAGACAAAAATATTGCTCTAATGGTGTTTGCGATATCTGGCATGAAGACCAACTGTTCTCCCAGCCAATGTCTGGTAGATTAAAATGGCCAGCAAAAATAACTATAGAGTTCGCGTGTACATTCTTTTAAAGGTAGTCTTTTAATTTTTCGAAAACATTTCCGTTGTTAGGTGTTCTATAAAAACACCGATGATAAGGGATGTAGAAAAAAGGTTCACATGAACCCATAACATTTCAACGCCATCAATATCTGGCATTCGGTTATAGTGCTATTTTTTGTAAGAATAATGGCTACCCCCCCCCCCCCATGCGTGTGCCTGTCTTTCGTACAATTTTATAGTCTGGTGGATAACCTTAGAATCAGATACTTCTTCCTGTAACCAGTTTTTTTATGACAGTAATATGCGGTTTGCGCGTTAGTAACGCATGTTCTATATCAACAACTTTATTCATTATGCTCCTCGCATTCAAATTTAACAATCTAATCGAATCAGTGGCCTCGCGCCTGGACTGTCATATTTGTCGCGAGGGTTTTGGCTGACTCAGTGCTATTCGTGTCTGTTTTTCGGCGTCTCAGATTTAGAGTGTATTATTTATTTTTAGCGTGTTGTAGATTAGAGTAATTTTATCGCCTTTCTTAGAATTTTCGATAGCGCTGTCCCAGAGCTGTTTGCGAGTATTTCGAACGCGTAAATAAAAATCTTCTGAAATAGAGGTCGTGGATCCCTTCAGTTTCGGGCAGTTTCTCAAAACTGACATCTTCTCTGAAAAATTTAAGAACTTCAGTATAACGGGTCTAGTTTTACCATCCGTTCGACACCCGAGACGATGCACTCTCTCTGTGGTGACAACTAGTAAACCAAGCGTACCACAAAACAGTCGCTTTACTACGGCGCCATGAAAAGATTCAGCTGTCTCGTCACCGATCTTAGGCACGCCAAAGATTACAAGATTATTTCGGCAACTCCTACTTTCCAGGTGCTCAATCTTGTCTACCAAATCAGCCACTACACTTTCCATTGATGCGATTCGTTCTTCATTGTCAGAAAAATGTTTTCCTGTCGCTTCTTGTGTGCGAAATTGTGTGCAAAATGTGTGCAAAATAATAACCAGCTTCAGGACAATCTAGACAAAATTAACAATTAATGGAACGAGTGGATGATGTCTTTAAGCAAGTCTATATGAAAACTAATTCACTTCACAAGAAATCAAACCACCCTGTCACTAAATTTCTTCTCGGAGTCCGATCTGATTCAGACCTTTACTGCGTATAAATACCTTGGTGTACGACTAACATCTGACCTTTTCTGGAATAACCGCATCGAAGCCATTACTGCCGATTCATTTAGAATTCTTAGAATAATCTGAAGTAATTTAAAAAGCTCTCCACCGATTGTCTTTAAGCTGGCTTTTGACACGTATGTCAGACTAAAGTTAGAATATGCCACAACCATTTGAAATCCCCATCAATTATACGTCATTAATACCCTAGAGGCAGTTCAGAACAAAGCTGCACGCTTTATTTTATCCACTAATGACTTTTATTTGGTGTTTCAGTGATAAAAACTCAACTAACGATGTTTTCTTTGCAGATTCGCAGGAAAGTCGCTCAGCTGTGCCTTATTCATAAAATATACTTCCACAATCCCGACCTCAAAACCACTTTCTTATTACCCGCGACCGAACATGTTCTTGCCTCAACAACGTCTTCACCGTCAAACGCATTAAAGGCTCTACTAACACTTTAAATCGGTCATTTATTCTTCAAGCCATCAGCGACTTGAACAGTCTCCCTTCCTTCATTGTCACCATCTTGGGCCCTGGTGATCTCTTCGCTGCAGTAAAACTACACTTCTCTTGTCCTTAACTTCAATTTTTTATAACTTCGTAGAGTTCCCTGATTGTATCATGCTTGTGTTTTGACTTTTATATTGTTGGAATTCTGATTACGCCCCCCCCCCCTTATGTAATGTCCTTAACGGGCCAATGTGAAATAAATGAATGAATGAATAATCGTCAGGCACAGTTCAAGTAGGCGGCATATCTCACACACCGAGACGATAATTTTTTACAGGTAGTGTGATATTTCCAAGAAATATCCTAATTAAGAGACCAAACGCGAAGTGATGTATGGCTGGCTATCAGCCTCGGCTCGGACTGCTCGAGCGCCGTCGTCGTCGTCTTTATTCACACGGTTCTCCGCACCTCGATACATAACAGACCTTTACCCCTGGATCGCTATGGCTCATAGCGTGACATTGGCTTCTTGACTCTCGTGAATCTTCTCACTTTTGAGGTCGCTTCGACGTTCGAACTGGTCGATCCAACAAGGGAAGCTTCCCTTTGGCTAGGGCTGGACAGTGGAGCTTGAAGCTCGAGTGCAGGACGTTGCGGGGATGCTGGCACCACAAGCACAGGCGGTGGCACCGGAGGTACGGACGACGCTGTTGGATTTTTCGGGGATGTCGGCGCGCGGAAGATCCGGGTAATGTAACATCCGATAATGGCAATTCTGGCAACTGATTACCAGATGCCCCTTGTTCCGAAGCGGGACAAACCCTCTGTCGCAGATGGTCACCATGGCGATGCCAATATATGCCGTCATCCAGAACAACCTGTGATGATAGTGCGCTTCTTGGGTGCACTGCGGACACAGGGATCCTGTCAGGCCCTTGTCGAAAGTTCTTTGCCCGAACGCTGTCACGCGGCTGCAGCAGTGGCTGACGTCTAGCTCCATGATCACAACGTTGCTTCTGTTTTAGTTGTTTTAGTACAACCTTAGAACGGAAATCAGGATGCAGCAAGTTCATTACAGTTTTAGGTTTCCATCCCATGAGGACCTCAGCAGGTGTTAGTCCAGTGATCTCGTGAGGTGTTGTGCGGTACTGCAGAAGGGCTCGTGAAATCTTTGTCTGAAAATCTCCCGAAGAAGCTTTCTTGAGTTTGTTCTTGATTGTTTGAACGGCTCTCTCCACAGCCAAATTAGATGCCGGGCCAGAACTTCTGAAGGATGGTCCGTTGTCACTCACGATCAGGTCAGGCAATCCGTGTGTGGCAAATATGGATCGAAAACAATTCACCGCTGCCTCCGCCGAAGGTGAGGGAACGACAATCACCTCGAGCCACTTTGAATAAGCATCTACGAGGATTAAGAAATATCGTCCTTGAAATGGTCCCCCGAAATCTATATGAAGGCGCGACCAAGCTTTCTCGGGAAAGGGCCAAGGTGTCGTTAGCACTGGTTCTGGTGCTCGCTGGTGTTTCTGACACACAGAACAGCGTTTGACCTTGACCTTAATGTCTTCGTCAATGCCATACCACCAAACGTGACTCCTTGGCACCGTCTTCATTTTGGTGATTCCTGGGTGTCCCTCATGCAGGAGATACAGCACACTTCCCGTTAGACTTTTCGGATTTACTACTCTCGTACCCCAAATCACGCAATTTTTTGCACGCTGAGCTCCTGCGTTTTTGTAGCGTAGGGTTGCCACTCTGGTGTAGCGGGAAAAGTTGAACCGGCCCATAGCACCTCACGTATTTTCGACAACACCGGATCTCATTACGTAGCTGTCGCAATAACTTCTGGGGAAATAATTTTTTAGTCACGTTACAACATGAAAACATCTGCAGGCTTTGGCACTGTGAATTTCTTAGTCACCAGTGGTAGGCGGCTCAGCGCATCACCATGACCAAGAGTTTTTCCAGGACGATAGACCAAGGCGTAGCTGTAGCTAGCTAGTTTCAAGGCCCACCTTTGGATTCTTGGTGAACACTGTGGGGAAATGCCTTTGTCAGCGCCTGTAGTCCCAGCAGTGGCATGTGGTCAGTCACTGCCTCAAAAGGTCGACCCCAGAGATATTGGTGGAATTTCGTTATTCCAAACATGAGTGCAAGAGCCTCTTTGTCCAGGTGGCTGTAGTTCTGTTCTGCTGCCATCAGACGACGTGATGAGAACGCAATAGGCTTAGTACAAGGTGCTTCGTGGGGTAGTAATATGCAAGGACACCAGCAGAAGTTACCAGCTCTTTGCTTCGCTCGAACGCGCATTCTTGCTCTCCTGACCACTATCAGCGTGCTCCTTTTCCTAGCAACCGATGTAACGGCTCCAGGACACTTGACAAATTGGGCAGAAATGTTCTGTAAAAATTTAGCAGGCCCAAAAAATTTGTAGTTGCTTTGTATCTTGTGGAATTGGTGCCTTTACAATTGCTTCCACTTTATGGCAAAGGGTGAAGACCAGTGTGGTCGATCAGGTGTCCCAAATACTCCACCTTTGATGCAAAAAAACTCGCACTTTTCAAACTTTAGCTTCCATCCTGCATTTGTTAGCCGCTGAAGTACTTTTTCGAGAATTCTCATGTGGTCCGAGTCATCCTCGCCAGTAATTAAGATGTCATCAAAGTAGACGACAACGTGCCTGAGGTCACTCAGCAGGTTTTCCATTTCTCGCTGGAAAATCGCTGGCGCTGATGAAACACCAAAGGGTAGACTTGTGTACTCAAACAATCATTTGTAGGTATTGATAGTTCGTAATTCCTTGAGGCCGGAGAGAGTACCACCTGCTGGTAAGCATCTTTGAGGTCCAAGTTAGAGAACTTGATGCCTCCGGAGAGCTTTGTCCAGAGCTCTTCGACTCTCGGAATCGGGTACGTTTCCACCTGGGCTGCTGCATTTATGGTGACCTTAAAGTCTCCACAAATTCGCACCCGACCATCTCTTTTTAGTACCGAGACAATCGGTGCTGCCCAGTCAGAAGTCCTGACTTGCTTCAAAGTTCCTTCTTGTTCTAGTCCTTGAAGCTCTTGAGTGACCAGATCTTGCAATGATAAGGGGACTGGCCGTGACTTGAAGAACCGGGGTCTTGATCCATCTGACACGCAAATCTTGGCTTCCACGTTCTTCAGCAGACCCAACCCAGCAGAAAACACCTCTGGATACTTGCTAAGAAGACCCTCTGTTGATGTAGTACGTAGATTTGCGACTTCAGCAACAGGTAGACCCACAGCTTGTATCCAGTTTCGTCCCAGCAGAGTTGGGGAAGTTCCGCCAACGAAAACCGAGGAAGAACTTCTCGATCGTAGTACTTCACCAGGATCTTGGTGCAACCTTGCACCGGTGTCAACTCTCCTGGAGTACCCTCTAAGAACGAATTTGGAGGGGACAGCCTTCACATCCGGCAACAATTCTCGTAAACGTCTCTCTTTCATTACGGAGACTCCTGCCCCAGTGACGTGTTCCATGTCAACTGATTTGCCTTGAATAATGACAGTTATAATAATTGGAGGAACCTGAGATGCTTTCAGTTGCCACATAATGTACGTCGGGGGATCATCGTCACTGTCTTGATCATTGGGGTCGTCGAAGCTGTGAACTGGAACCGCCAATGGCGCTTTTTTTGACCGTCGTCCTGGCGAGTTCTGATAGTCTCGAGCAGCATTCTCATCTTTCTTGACGCTGCTTGACTCGTCATAGGATCTTGCTGTGCAGACCGCTGAGAGGTGGCCAACCTTTTTGCAGTCGTGGCATGTCAGATTAGCATAACGACATGCTGCTGAGCCGTGTGACTTTCCGCAGTGACGACATCGAGACTGTCTAGATGACTGCTCTGATAGGCGGTTGGTTTCGACAGCTGAAGTCGTCCCAGCCCGACAAGCGATTGCTTGGGAATCTTTCGTCGCGGCTTCTATGGCTACGATGACCTTGACCGCTTTCTCAAAAGTCAGTTCTCCATCTTCCAAAAGTCGGGTCTGCATGAGGTCGTTATTAATGCCGCAGATTTGCCGATCTCGAAGCATGTCGTTGAGCACCGTCTTGAAGCCACAAGAGTGCGCCAACTTCCGCAGAGATGCAATAAAGTCGCTCACGGTTTCTCCTTGTTGACGAATCCTTGTGTGGAACTTCAGACGCTCTACGATTACGGAAGGCTTGGGAGCGTAATCCCCGTTCAGTGCCGTGATAATGTCGTCATATTCAACATCCCGAGGCCTTTCTGGAGCCAGAAGGTTTC
>JAZHYW010014756.1:0-12982 GCA_037355805.1 Ixodes ricinus
CAACCATCTTATCTTTTTCTAATTCCGCTTCCTTGAGTTGTCCTGAAAATAAACTACAGCTACATCCGTGTCTGTGTGATGTTCTGCGTGCAGAACTAAATACATTGTAGAATTTCCCCAGACTGTCGTGACGAGAGAAATGTCGAAGTAAGTCAGGAAATAATAACTATTCAATGAAGTACTAACACCGGTTCACTCTGCGCACGGGACGTTTATTGTAAAATTGTTGCCTGAAATATTTTCCGCTCAATTCCATGGTGCCTAGGCACATTGCAGCGTCCTGTGCCACTTAGACTGTACTTGATACCATCACGTCTAGTCACACTGGCGTTGCTTAATGTTATCCCGATTAATATTTGCTGAGGCGTCGAATAACTGAAGCTAAAATATTAATAGGGTGAACTGTTCCATAAGCAAAATTAAACAATACTTGCAGCGCAGGCGTCGATGGAGGCGTAAGAACAGGATCGATAGATTGGACGGGACTGACTCCGGTTTACCACGCTGAGCCCCTTATTTATACGCGTGGGCTTCTTGAACAATCGGCGTAGACAGTTCGGCGAGTTGAACAATTAACAAGGTACTCTAATATCCGAGAACACGACATTTACAAAACTAACAAATGCACTTGCGCTCTAAGGAATCGAACCTCTGTACGTCGCATGGGAGCAAATTGCCATAACCATTCAGCCACGAATTCGCGTACTTGAGGACGCGCGAGGCCATAACACGTCACCCATAATACCGTCACGCGCCACGACAAACCGTCATAGCGTGTAACTGCATATCCGCTGCAAAATCTCGCCAATAATAGCCATAACCGCCAAAATGACCGCGACCGATCGCGACCACGGTGGAAGAAGTGAGGTCTCTGAACGGCGCCGGCTCGCCAATGTTTACTTGCAAATCTGACAAGCGCTAGGAAGGAATGTTTTGTAGACGAAGGCCCAAGAACGGTTGGACTGGAGGCTGATTCGCGATCCACAATTAAACGCTTAGAAACAAGTATAAAAATGTGTATCTCTTGGAGTTCAATATTCAGGACGTGTTTTCTTAATATACCTTCGATTTGATAAAATAGCGTCACAAAAATAACTTCGCACATACGTGGGTGGTCAAGATGTCCTCAAGAAAAAAAAACTTGATGCAATGTCTTTATTGGTTGGTTAGTATTTTAGCCATGTCTCTGTATATTATATTTTATTGAGCAAAAGTATTTCCTTTCACGGTGCATGGCGCGAAAAAGAGCGGTCTTTAGATGCTATCTATATGTTGTGCTTCTAAAAACGAGGCACAGCTCAACATCTGGCGACGCGCACTATAAAGAAAGGACCTTGAACTTCAAGCAACGGACGACGTCTGCGAGATACACATTAAAGGTGATCTTGAATCAGAAACGCTTTACTGCCGAATACAAAGCAGTCGTAGTTGTAAGAACACGAGGACACCGATCCTTGGCAAAAAAAGCCACACAATCCTTGATTCCGTATAATCTGTCTTATGTTCCAAATCTTAGGTAACCAGAAAGCTGGTGTGAGGAACGGAGCTTTCAGCATCAGCGGATAAGAAATGTGGCGCATTTTGGAATAAAATGAAGTTTTTGTGTACCATCAACTTCAACGTTTGATGACGAGTCCATAAACGCTGCAAAACAAAGTTTTTGGGCAGCCTTAACGTCAGTTAAGGCTGACCAAGAACTGGCTTGTGCGCACATCGCACCAGCCAATAAAGGCTTGCGCGATGACACCTTATACTCTCTTTCATACTTGGTGTGTAACGCTGTCAAAGCTACTGGCGCGAGAGCGTGGCTTCTTCTATGGTTTTGTTTGCGCGAGAACGCGTGCAAATAATCAACGAGATCAAGCCCCATGCTCGCGCCAGTAGCTTTGACAGCGTCGCACACTAAAACAGAGTATAAAAATTACATCTTTCTGCCTATGTACAGAGCTAAAGTAAAATGGACAGAAAATGAAAGGAAAAAATTCAACGTTTAAACTAGCACACAACTAGCATCTCACAAGTAGTCTATGCACACATCCTGAAAAGGCAGATAACTAGTGTCCAAAATCAAGCAAGTCAGTTCTTCTTTCACCGTCGTCAGTGATGTCACTTGGTAAATACAGTCCGGGAGTGACGAGTGGAAAAAAACAGGACAGTAGTACTCCCGCATACATTTGCCATATCGAGCGCAACAAAGAGAGACGAGAGGAGCGACGCAATGTGCGGGATGGAATAACTGGTGTTGTGATATCGCAGTTGGTAAACTAACGGAGCACAAGTGTCAATAAACAGAGAACGAGAATTGGCTAGTTTAAGACTTTGAAAGATTTCAGCACTGTTAGACGAATCCGTATTATATGAAACGGTTTTTGATATACCTTTAACAAAATATTATTTTCCCTTGCCCCCATCCTAAACAGTTACCAAATAGCGTTACACCGCAACGGAGTATACTGCAAGCAAGCGCGTGAATAATAAGAAATAGAACACCAACAGGCAGAAAGACTCGAGTGTTAAAGTGCGTACAGGCAATAGATTGCAGTCTATCAGAAAGGTGAGACGTGTGAGTTCCATGATAAAAAATAAGCAAAATATATGTCTAGGTGTTTTACATGGCCAAATGATTCGATGGATACACAATTAAAAGGATTGCAGCTCGTTGAATGGAGAAAGGACTGCAGATTGCCCTGGTGTTTTTCGAGGGGGTTACAGAAACTGACGAGTTTAGTTTTAGAACTGTTAATGTCTAGAAAGTTGTCCGCAAACCAGTCCAATAAATGCGTGGAGTTGGCCTGGAGTATGTTGGGCGAATCAGAGAAATAAGTACGACCCACGACAAGGAGGTTATTATCAGTAAAGTATATTGGTACTTTTTTCATCCATTTATAACAAGGGCCATGTCTTTCACGAAATTAGTAAAGAATTAAAGGTGAAAGAATAGAACACTGAGGGACGCCTTTATTGAAAAAACAGCGCTTTTAAAGTCTCTGGTAACTAACGTTGAGCACAATCAGATAGGAATTTTTCTAGTAAGAAAGAAAACCTACGCAGCACGAGAACGTTCTGAGAACATTCCGGAAATGTTCAAAGAATCCAGGGATTATGTTCGTCATTCTTGCAAAGCTCAGTTGCACCTTTGCATTTAATTGCATTATAATGATAAAAAAAGGGGGGAAGTTTGAGCATACCCAAACAATTTTTTTATGAGTAACAACAAAAAAGAATTTTTTTTATTAAAGCGGTGTAGAATTATGTTTAAATATAATTTTACAAAATTATAAAAAGCCTAATTTATTTTGTGAAAATTTATGAATTTAAGGCGGTGAAAATCGATTGGATTTTAGTATTGCATTTTGCATTTTAGTATTTTATACCCAAAATGTCTAATAAATTCTGAGATACAAGGCTCCAAACAAAATGGTAAAAAAGTTCATGCTTGGCATTTTTATTTCCCGAACAAAACATCCGTATCTAGTGTAATTTGAGGTCGAAAATAGGTGATGCGTCATTAAGGTACGAAAAAAATAGTATGAACCTATGAGTTTTTACATATTTGTAACAACCAACAGAGCTAGGTGAACAAATCCAGCGGCATAATTCAAATATTAAAAGTTGCTTCACATCAAATGTGTGGAAAGAAATATGGTTCTACACAAATTTAGAATCTAGTATCGTTTATTGTGAAATCGGAACTATAATATATATATATACAGGGAGTTTCACGAAAGATAGACAAAGTCGATATTGCGAAAACTACGCCTCGCAACAAAAAAAGGCTTATGTCTTTTTGGTGCTGGGCCAACGGCCTATTTAGGAAAATTATTAAAGTCCGAGATAATTAAATTGTCAATTATTTTTGCGTAATTAATTTTTTTAACATTGGTTTTAAGGGCGTAGTTTCAATTAGAAAATTGATCAGCGTCATCGAAAAACACTAAATCAACCAATTGCAGAACGATACAAGGCACGCGAAGCTTATTACGGCTTCCTGAAAAACCGTACAAATTCGACGGGTTTTAAAGTTTCGGTTTGCTATCGGAGCGCATCTCCACCCCGGCAGCACCGCGCCCCGTGGAGAGATAGTACATCCAAGCTCTGCTGCGCTGTCATTGCGCGACGCAGCAGAGGCTGGTTGCACTATCTCTCCACGAGGCGCGGTGCCGCCGGGCCTGAGATGCGCTCCGATAACAAACCGAAACTTAAAAACCCGTCGAATTTGTACTGTTTTTCAGAAAGCCGTAAAATGCTTCGCGTTCTTTCTATCGTTCTGCAATTTGTTGATTTAGTGTTTTTTGACGATGCTGAGCAATTTTCTAATTGAAACCATGCCCTTAAACTCACTAATAAAAGGTTAATTACGCAAAAATATTTAACAATCTAATTATCTCTGACTTTAATAATTTTCCTAAAAAGGCCCCTAGCCCAGGACCAAAAAGATACAAGCCTTTTTTTGGTGCGACGCGTAATTTTCGCAATATCGAATTTATCCACCTTTCGCAAAACACCCTGTATATGTATATATATATATATATATATATATATATATATATATATATATATATATATATATATATATATACATTTTCAGGCAAATCGGAGTTCACACCCCGACACGCATGTTCGTTATCAATTAAAACCTTCCTACTTTTTTATTATTTGGCTATACTACAGGATCGCTAAGGGTCCAGGCAGTGTGGACATAGCACATTAAATTAGCTCCTTACATATAACTTGCCGTATTTTGACGCAATGCGACAGTAATGACAAACAATAAAAAATTTATTCGGCAGCTTTTTAACTACGTTACGCACTTGAAGAAAAAAAATCAACGCAGGGCGGTGGGTTCTCTGCGATCTCTCTCGGAGGGAAAGTACATTCATCGATTCTTCTTAGAACGTAATTGTTTTTAAAATTTATTTTTGTTTCTGCAGTATGATTATAGCAGTGAGCTGTGTAGTTTCAAGTCAAACATTTATTCAATAGAGTAAATTGTCAATTGTTAGTTGTTCCAAACAAAATTACTACAAGAGCTTGAATCAGAGTTATGCCCGGCGTGCTTGTAACAAGCCAGATTTCAGGAAATATACCATTTGCCATCGGCTCTCTGATCGGCGGTATATGTTAAAAAATTGTTTTGGATAGTATATATATGTATGTATGCTTTTCTCTCTGTGTGATTATATGTGTAGGGATCCCAACGCTCCAATGCGTACTCCAAATGATTCCTTACCAGCGTTTTATAGGCACTAACCTTAAAGCTTGAGTGGTGTTAAACGTAGCTTTCGCCTTTGAGATCAGAAAGTCCTCAATGCTCTGGAGCACACATTATCAATATGTAGGTGAGAGGCTCAAATTTTATTAACTCTTCCTTTTTTTGTTTTTAAGCATTAAATATTTACAGCGGTACCCCCAAACCCAAGAAATGTGTACATCAATCCGGCAGTCCATTCCTCCGTCCGCCCGTTTGTCCTTCCGTCCATGCATTTGACACTAAATTTAACAGGGAATTTGATAACACATGACCGATCCACGAATTTTCTTTCTCAAGTCAATTTAGCGGGAAAATGGATGTCACGTGACCAGACGTTACGAGAAATAATACCAGTTGAATTTCTCAACTAAATATGGAGGAAACATTGTCGTAAATTTGGCTATGCACCTATTGAGTTTCCCCGCTATATTTGGCTGGAAATAGATGTCATGTGACTCTACATTAAGCGACGTTGACACCCTTTGAGTGACCCGCTAACTTCAACGGGAGAAGTCAATCGAGTTAATGTTAATTTAGCGGGGGAGATCGCCTTGTGATCTTTACAACCATTCAGTTTCCGTACTAAATTTAGCACAAAATATTCTCGTAAAAGATAAATTTCCGCACAAATTGCATTAACAGTTCCCTATATTGCATTTTTTTGTTATAATGCATTACGTGAATTATAGTTGATTTAAGGTAAATGTTGCTGCCAATTGTTTTGTTGTCACTCGGAATAGTCTAGATTCGTTCAAGTTTAAGGGCCCATTCGATTCCTCGCACCACTAAAGTGTGTTCTAAATGGGTTATTTATATTAAATAGACTATAATTATAAACTATTTTTTAAACAACTAGGTGATCAGCGAATAGGCGAATCATAATCCATCAACTACAGAGTACAGAATGCCATTTATATATTTGTATATTGGACAGCTTGAACCAGGGGAAGATATATAGAGAAATTGAGACAGGAGAGAAAAGGCAGCTGACTACCAACGATTATTTAGTGGAACTTCTTTTTCCTTGCGTGTTTCAGACACCAACAAAAATTACTACATATTAAAACCTATTATACTAATATAATAATGCATGTGTGTGTTAACAAAATTTTCACATTACCCAACCCTAAACTAATCTTTTAAATTTACCCGCCACAAGCTCATGCTGCCATTTCCTGGACCGTGACGCACCGTAGATATTGTCTCTCCTTTTTGTGAATAGTGATGGATGGGGTGCTGACGCACCTACTCGCGTGTTCTTCGATAGCCAGCGCCTCGAGCATCTCGCGCGCATGAGGATTGTTATTAGTGGCTATGATGGTGATGTCCTTGAACACGGCACTGCGGTGGCAAGTCCTGCAATGAGCTGCAAGATGCCCTGCCGACGTTCCTGTAAGGGATGTTGCGTGCTCGCGGGCTCTGTCGTTGATGCAGCGGCCCGTCTGGCCGATGTAGCACTTCCCGCATGAAAGGGGAATGTTGTAAACCACTCCTGTCATGCATGGTACATATTGTGTTCTGTGGGCAATGTCGCACGTTTTTTCTTTGCCTGTTCTGTTGTTAACTCGTCTGCACATGGAGTACGCTTTATTAGGCGCGGAGCATACTACTTGGATCTCATTCCTCGCGGCGATCGTTTTCAATTTGTGTGTTATCCCGTGAACGTATGGTAGCACAGCGATCTTCCGTCGGGTTCCCTCGTTTTCTTTTTGCTCGACTTTTCACTCTTCAAGTTTCTGCAGATGGTCTCACAAACGGGTACCAAGATACTTGGTGGGTATCCCGAATTCTGTAATCGTGACATCTGTTTTTCAAAGCTCTGCCCTATCTGGTGTTTACATGATTTGTTTAAGGCAGACACTAACGCCGTGCTGGCGATACCTCGCTTAATAGTTCTTGAGTGGCCAGAGGTAAACGGCAGAAACCCTTTTGCTGACCGGGGTTCATACCTCCAGCAAACGTGCCCTTGTTGGAAAATTAGCGCGAGGTCTAGGAATTTGATATTTTTGTCCACAGGTGATTCATGTGTGAACACCAATTCGGGGCAACTTTCTTGAAACACTTGCAGAGTAGTATCCTTGCATTCTTCACTCTGGTCATCACCTTCTGTGGCACAAAGTACTAAAAAATCATCCACATATCGGAAGATGGCTGTGACCCTTGTATCTGTCAGATTACTTGCGATGATCTTTCCGCATGCCCCAGGAATAAGTCACACTATTGTGGCGCTACCCGAGACCCTAAATATATTTGAATTCCACTGTATTTGTAAATATATTTGACTTCCACTGTAGTAGACTTTCAAGATCAACAATATGTACAAAAGAGTGGAGTATGTATAGGGTCTCGGGTAGCGCCGCAATTGTGTGACTTATTCCTGGGGCATGCGGAAAGATCATCGCAAGTAATCTGACATATACAAGGGTCACAGCCATCTTCCGATATGTGGATGATTTTTTAGTACTTTGTGCCACAGAAGGTGATGACCAGAGTGAAGAATGCAAGGATACTACTCTGCAAGTGTTTCATAACTTTCATAACTAACCTTTCATAACTAACAGTGGGTGCTAAGGAGGCTAACACTGATGCCTATTCCCGTAGCGCAAACCTGTATCAAGAACATAATCTCCACATTTATCCGGACACTACAAGGTTATAGGACAATTGTGTAAAATATCTATATTTAGAACGTTCATCTTTATTTAATGATGCTAATTTAAATACACAGTGACCACTGAAGCAATGTATTATGCCAATCAATGTACTTTTTCTGTTGTGTACTGACTAGTTCGTGATCCTAAAATTACAAGTTTAGTGTTCGTGCAGCTTTGACAATCATCCCTACCGAAGGTTGTGCTACGGCCTTTAGTTTTCACAAATATAATAACTTTTTCTCCCCAAACCTATTAATGATTATTGCAATTTTTGCCTGGCTAAGTTGGAGATGCACGCGACAAAACCTAAGCCCAGAATACAGGCCCATGAGTCACACGAGTTGTGACTAAGCTTGGGGTGCCTACATAATTGCAGTCGAAGAGAGTTGAACAGAGGCACGGCCGAGAGTGATCAACGTTATAACACCGTGAGGCGCAACAAAGGAAACATAAAAGGCATTTTAATTAAACACGAAAAGTTTATCACATATTCCGGGTAATATTGTTTATTCGAAATTTAAATAAAGACGTATTTAATGTTCTGTGAATGTCGTCTTCACTACAATTACCTAGCTCGTTGTCAGCATTCGAGAAGCGACACACAGTCAATGAGGTGAGTAATTAACATAAATTCGCTAACTTCTCAAAATAT
The DNA here is from genome assembly GCA_037355805.1 of Ixodes ricinus. Lineage (NCBI taxonomy): Eukaryota > Metazoa > Arthropoda > Arachnida > Ixodida > Ixodidae > Ixodes > Ixodes ricinus. The sequence goes on from JAZHYW010014756.1 coordinate 8,558, forward strand.
TTAAATGAAACATATGATAACACTTAAAAACTTATTGAGCGTCATTAAAAAACATTAAATAAGTAATTAAAAAAATATTGAGTGCATGAGAAGCGCAGTTGTCTACTTAAGTTACCGCTGGTGCAGCAGGCGCAAGGCTAGCTGTGAAGTAAGGCGTCCGCGATTCTTTTGTTTTGTTTCTTTCAGCATAACCATGTGTCTGCTGCACGAGGGGTACATTTCGCGCAATAATAGACTTCCCAAGCGCTTAAAAGTTTTATAAAAGCAATCATTTGGGGGTTTGGGATGACGGGCGATAAGTTTATAATTTAAATCATATATCGACGTGCAACAATTAATAGCTAATTAACACATTTTATTTTATTACTCACAAGGCGGGACGTTTGATTGTCGCTCAAATGTCCTCAAAGCTCAAGAAATATATAGTGAAGGCATCAATCACATAAAGACGCCTGTCTTAAATTTTTTAAAGATAACATATCCTTTGGAATACACATTTGGCGTTAAAGATTGGCTAAATTCGACAAAAATTTGAAACTTACGATGTTCCTGAAATGAGTGAGGAATAATAATTCTAGTTACTATCAAAATGTTACAAGCTACGGCATAATTTCCAAAGAAGTGTTAATATTTACTTACCAGTTCCTTGGGCATCATATTCGATTGCCGAGGCTTCACCCTTGACGCCCTCTGAGAAAAAAGGTGGAATGCTGAATTGCTCCGTCTATAAATTGTAAAAGTATTTTTTCCGTCTGTTTCCTTGAGTGCCGTTTTATTTGTGCACATTCATTCGTATATGTCTCATTGGTTTACTCAAATACTACTACATATATGACGGTTACTCTCGCTGTTCTCGGTAGAGGATAAGATTATTTTTTCGTTTATATTATAAGTGCCCTTGTTAAGTATTGAGAGGCAATATATTATTCTGAGAAACATCCACGGTTGACATATAAAGCTATGGTTTTACCCTGAGGGACTAAACCTCATTGTTTGTTAGTGTTGATCGCACCGTAGTAAAGTCATGGAAGATACTGCCAGCAACGCAAGGAAGCTGCTTTTTTACCTTGAAGGGTGCAATACCATGGGGTTGCGCACTGGGCTGCAGATAGCGAGAAAGGGGTGGCGTTCTAACGCTGCACTTCCTCCCTCAGCCCTTCTCTGCGCAGGAAGGGTAGGAACTGCTTAATATTAAAAGAAGCTAGCAAACCGAAATCATTTCAATGCCAGATTGCAAGCGCTGCTGAATTTAATATAAAATTATGCAGTACCGCAAAAAGATGCCTGATGAAGGCTGAAATTCCTTCAGAAATTCAAAATTTCCCCGCCTTGTGTCACATTGAATATCATTAGAATAGCCAGTGGTTCATTTAAATCTCTATCAAGTGCCAATTTATCTTGATTGCATTTAATAAAATATCTCACTAGGCATTGTTTTGCCATCAATCCACACTATAAAGACACCACACACATAGATGGCTTAGTAATGAAGTGCATTATTTATATTTTGTATATTTTTTTATAATATAACGTTCAAATTCTGTGGGAAATGTAGGGAAAGAAGGGAAAGGAAAGGGAACATTGTTCCGTCTAAGATACGTTAGAGATTAGCAGATAAAATGCAGAAATCATCTACCAGACCTTTTTTAAACTGATCGCATCCTCTAGCCGCTGCGACAATTACCGAAGTCCATTATTGTTTTGGACACGTACTTCCAACATCTATTCGTCACCAGAGTTGTGTCAGCGTTATGTCTAAATTCGGCTTCAGCTCATATGAAATACGAGTGCTGGCTGAGTGTTCTGCGAAGACTCAGATTCGATCAGACACTTCATGCCACAAAAGAGAGGAAATGTTGCTGGGTGGGCATTTGAAACATCTTTATTGCCGGGGGAACTTTAAAGGGGGAGGGGCGTGGGATGAATGGAGGGAGGCGGGATAGTTTCACCTTCCAATGGGCTTTCCAATGTTGCCCAGTTTTTAAGAAAAAGACGGTCTACAACACTGTTGTGGTTTGCAAAGACGTTTTGCGTTTAGTTGAAATGATTAGTATTAGGTCAACAAAGTTGATTTGGAAAACACTTTGCCTGTGATATCAGATACATTCACATATATTTCCCCCTTCCCCTTCCCTCTCACTAAAGCCTGACCCGTATATCTGCCCCTGCTATTGAATCACACTTCTGATCATATAAACCAAAGAAAAGAAAACGTATCCGAGAAATAGATAGGGTTCGATAACTACTCCTTACAAAAATTGTCAATGTGTCTCAATTGAGTTTGTAATGCGTTCTTATTAAACGAATTTGAAACTCAATTGAAACTCAAGTTCTCCATAGCACCATTTATTTTCTTATTCTTTAATTGAAACTCTGTTATATTTTTCAATGCGGCGCGCGTTCGGCAGTGTGATACAAGATATACCTATCTAAACATGAACTATATATATAAACTGATATATTTTTTAATATCTCTATATGCATTGTATATATTTATATTAAGCAAATATGTATTCATCCCAGGTACTGTAAACGACGAAATTTTCGGGAGGACCTAATTTTCGCGAATTTCGCGAATCACCTACAATTCGTAAAAAATACGTCCCGCGAACAATTCGGGCAATATGTGAACGCTACAGAAGCTACACTCGATTCGCGAAAAATTTGAGCCCGCGAATAATTTTAAATTTTCAGCTTTGGCCCGAATTGCGAAAATTTGAGCCCGCGAAAATTAAGTCGTTTACAGTATCTCAGAACCACAGCGTAGAATATACTGCTTATCCTAAGTTAGCCTTAAATTCTGCAGATAAATGCACAACCACTTGGCCTATTTGTACTCAGTTTCTAACTATCTTGTGAATTAAAAAAAAAAAACCGGCCAGACACCTGGTTTAGAAAAACAAACATATCGTAATATTTAGTAAATGTATTCTATATTTACTTTTTCTAAATAAAGAACATCTTTACTAAATATTGCGATATGTCTTTGTTTTTCATAACCCGGTGTCTTGTCGTTTTCGCTGTTTTAATTCACAATATAGCTACGAATTTAATACAAATATGGAAAGTGGTTTTGCATGTATCTGCTCAATTTAATGCTAACTCAAGAAACGCAGTATATTCTATGCTGCTGTTCTGAGATAACTAGGGTGACTACACCTAATGAATATCTCTAAAGGAAATGTAAATGTCAGGAACGCAATGTTCACAGGATTGAAGATGCTGTGAACTAAAATATTTATCGTCCACAAAAATGGCAATATACAATGCAAAAGATTAGCACGAACGCGATATTTATTTCTCTTATTGCACACCTAGCTGGGTGAATTCGCTTGTAATTTGTTCCCTGAGTTAATTATATTGTGCGTGTACCTTTACGACGGAACTGATGAAGAAAGCGTGTTGTGATTGCTTACCTGACAGGAATGACTTTTCTTCTTTGGTTGGTGGTCCGATAGAAAAGTAGATTATGTAAAAAATATTTAATGGCAATGAATATTTTCCATGTGTAAAGTGTAATTTTATTTAATGTTCACACTATTGTTCTTATATTATTAGGCATTAATTCAAAATAATGAAATCATAAAGAACACCCTCGAAATATCGTGAAAAAGAAATGTCAAAATAAAAAGTCTTGAATGTAGCTTTGCAAATATGTCACAAAAACAATTTTTGTACGAATTTATGTACCAATGCTGCGAACATCGCAGCGCATGGTGTATTCACACGATAAAGAAATCCGCTTCTCCCCAACGCAGACTTAGTGTCACCTAGTGCTGACATAACGCCTTTCAGAGGTGGCACGGTTACGTCAAGCTCCCGAACAGACGCGCGGAAAAAATAATCAGACTTTAGAAACGGGCCTCAACTCCGACACTGTATCCCCGATGGAGGCGATGATGGTGACGTTACGCCTCTCCGTTCGTGGGAGTTTACCTCGTCAGAATAGAACAGAAACAAATGCTCTGAAAAAGTTCTCGCTCCAGCGGGAGTGTAACACGCAGTTCGCGTCTCTCGCGGTTTCACACCCATGTTTTGACCTTGCAATTTGACGTCACTCCTTTCCTCTGAACCACGTGCTAGCTCTCTACACCCTCGCCTCCTGAATGCTATCTCACCACCCCAGCGGGCACGTTGGCTGCTTCATTACGTCCGCTTAAATTGGCTTCTCCCGCGTTGTGCTGTAGACGCAGGACAAGACCGAACAACAAAATATTTTACCGCATCCTCATATCCACTCTTCTCGTTTCCTCCTATCACCCGGGCATCTGGACGAAGGGGAGACTCTTTTTGTTGGTGCAACTGAATGCTGGACAAGCCGTGAGGTTATTTTGGCTTATCAAGCTCCAAGATGAAGCAACAAAATGACTCCGCCGCCGTCAGGCAGAGAGCAGGAGAGTGTGGTGAAGTGGATTTCCTAGCTTG
>JAZHYW010014757.1:0-17704 GCA_037355805.1 Ixodes ricinus
GTTTACTGTACCTCCCGGTTGCCCGTCGTCGAAAGCCCGCAGTCCGGGCCTGCCGACTCTTGTTGTCGCCCGTCGATCAGAGCTCACAATCGGAGTCCGTGACCAGGCCTGCGGATCGTCCTTCCCACGCCAGCGCTGCGTAGGCTGGCTGTCCAGGGACATATCACAGCCCGAGTCTCGCTGCTGAACCATCCCTGGATCGTCGTGGCCTAGGCCAGATGGCCAGGGCTCGCCGTTTCCACCGGTCCGGGCTTCGAACCTCGCTGGTGGACCGCTCCGGGGTTCGCCATGGGCCAGCCCAGGCAGCCCAGCCCCGACGTTCCTGCCCAGCTCCAGCCTCGCCCAGCTCGCACTGTCTCGCGTCAGCCTCGTGACTTCTCCGCCGACCACCTGTCACGTGCCCTCTGCCTCGTCTTTCACCCAGGGCTCCCACAAGCTAAACAGGAAAAAGTTGGAAAAACGTTTTATGAATCCTTTAAAGAAGTCAACCAGTCCAATTCTGTAAAATTGGTAGTGGCTCCCAGAACAAAGAATATCTGTGACTGTTCATGAAACGTTTTGATCGTGTTTGTGATGCCTCTTCGACAAGTTTGAATATGCATGCTGAAAATAATTTCGTATGCGTGCACAGGGGTAGGATCTGGACGATGTTTTACGTCACCACAGGTAGGGCGCCTAAAAGTAGCGATTCGGCCATACAGTTTCAGCTGAGCTTCCGTTATTTTCGCGTTGTCCCAAAGCGTTCCGGGAGGAGGGGGAGGGGTGCAGAGAACACTGTTGCCTTGCTGCAAACTTAGGGTTAATCGTTAGAACATAATAAATAAGACAGTGAAAAACTTCAATTTGACAAGTGATCACGAATGACGCAAATTGTGGTCATGCAGTGCTGTAACCAAAAGTTGAATAACAAAGAACTTCGTTGAGTGGCTGCTATTACTTCAATCAAAACATCATGCAACGAGACGCACATCTAAAATATTGAGATAACATAAAAAAACATATGCCCAAAAGAAAATTGACATCAACGAATATGCGGCATCCGGCATTAGGCGCCGTCAGGAAAGTAGTTCTGTCGATGAAACGTGAACAGCTGCGGCTAATGACACAGCCGGCAGTAAAGAGAAGGGTGCCTGCCAGTCGGCGATAGTTCCTTTTTTCCTTTTTTTCTTTTGCTTCGTAGACATGGTAGTAGTCGCTTGACCTAACGCGATGGCGTAATTCACTGAAAACAAAGCAAAACCTGCAAAATAAACAGAACAGTCGCGTGTGACTTCAAGGCAGGCACGCCGAAGCGCATTCCGCAGTGGAAGCGTAATATACCGTCGGCGGTAAGATGGCGAAACCATGCTTGCGCTCGCTGTGATGTAAAGATGATAGTAAAAGTAATGCCAGCCACTGGCACGAGTAGTTTCGCTCCGACACCTTGTCTCTTGCAAGACCTTTACCAAACGTCTAAAAAAAGAACTGACTTGCGATTAAGAAATACACCACGGTGAAGAAAGACGTACTCCTATAGTTACTGGTCGTACACACGTAAGCATTCTTCACATTGCTTTTCAAATGTTCTAGCACACGCAACATTTATTGACTTTTGGCTTGACACCGTGTTGAGAATATCGCGAGGTTATTCTAAAACGTTTCCATGTATTTCTCGTGACTCCTTCATAAAAATTTAAGTAACTCTAAAAAATAAAATATTCGGTAATAACTGTAACGCCGATCTAGGCTGGCACAAAAGATTATTAACGAACAACTTACGATACCTGTTAAAATGACCGAACTCTGTGTTTGCTTCAATGATTCTTGCAGGGTCTTCAAATTTATTGTAGTCTCTTTCTTTATTAGCACAAGGATGTCTTTCTTGCCGGGTAATGAAGAGTGGGAGAGAGGTGGTAGATCGTCTGAGAGTGCAAGTTCACCGAACACCTCATAACTGTCAAGGCCTTCGTGCTGACATTTCTACGTAAACAGCATTTATTTCTTCTATCCGGTTTTGTGATGTCACAAGATCATTCACTCCAACTTTGTGGTCTTGGTGCTCAGCAGAGGTTAACGGTAGATAGGTTCGAGCTAGAAAGGGCGTGAGCTTGATCATCGTTCCATCTGCCGTAAAATCGAAGTCTACGACTTTGCGAACAAGACTTCGGATGGCGTTTTTCTAGCTTGCTTTAGGCGATTACTGCCGTATGGGGACGATCGAACCTCGATCGATGACCTTCGTGTAGACGTCAGATCGTATAGAAGAAGGTAAAGGTGGAAATGGGTTTTTCTGTCGCCCACCCCCTCTGTTGGGTGTCTACTCAAAAATCAATAAAGAAAATAAATAAACGAGAAAGAAAATTCAGATATTGAAAGAGCGCTGCCAAAAGGCCCCCGAAAAGCAAATTGATCTCACCATAACGCAACATCTACGTCGCAGTGTTACTGCTCGCGAAAAAAACCAAGAATCTACTTTCATCTGCCGTTATTTTTCTCTGGTCCCTCGCAGTCACTGATAAAAGGTGCGTACATATTTGTCTCCATTCTTTGAACACTTTTTTCTCTCTGGTTTTGGTTTCTTTATCTCAGCAGACCATTCAGCCGTCCTGTAATCTACTTTTTAAATAAAGAAATAAAATACGTGTTCGCCATGACCGCAAAAATTCGTTTACCATAACCGTCGGAAGCAATCCCATTTTCACTTTCCAGCGATTGTTGCCCAACCAAAGCGCCACTTCGATCTGCAAACCTTTCGAAGTGGAGAAGCCGGCGATGAATTGGAGCAGCTGTTCTGATTGTTTCGGTATTTACAGGTACAGCGAATTCAGGCCGTTGTACTCTTCATGATAACGCGGGAAGTAAAGAAAGAAACCGCTCTTCGATCGTATGAAGGAAAAGGCGTAGTTTCACGCAGCCACATAGTTTCTATGTACAAGCGTCGTAGGTGCTCTACTTTTGCTTGCGTTCAGATGATGTGCGGCATGGTCGCGTAACATTCGACAGCGGTAAATGGAAACTTATAAAGAGGCTACACTGTTGCACCAAAGCGCTATCTAACGTGGTCTAACGCAGACAGCAAACACTTTTCGTAACTAGTGCGGTGATCGCACGACAGGCGATCTAGCCAGACAACAATGACATACTTCGCGGGTGAACACATTAACACAATATGAAAGACCCATTCACGAAGACAGCCGATGCAGCCGTTCTAAGTACGCTTTGACAAGAGGAACTCTATATCTAGGAAAGTAAAATAGACGTTCATTTATTTCTTCACCTCCAGAAATGCAGGCTTGACCAACGGGAATCTAGCACAACCGCTTTAAATTGCCTCATACATGGGGTTTTGAAGCATGGAGTGCTATTTAACGCAGCCACGTAATCTCATAAGATTGTCCGTCCTTCCGTCAGTCTGTCCGTGACTTTTCTCGCAAAATTTAGTGAGAAAATTGACGTTACGTCATATTTTTAGGGGCGGGCAATTGATCGACTAACTTTCCGATTTTTTTATTGTATTTTATTTTATATACTGTCAGTCCTTGTCAGGACTCTTACAGGAGTGGGAAGAAAATAAATATTTCAAAGAAAAAGTGCACTGGTTCAAAAGCCACACCCGTTCATTTACATGCAGATCACAGCAATATATGTATATCGAATAATGCTTTGATCGCAATCATTTTTTTACTTTTTTTGTTTATTTTTTTGCGATTAGAACTTAAAATTGCGATGGGCGCAGGAACAATGCGTATTATGTTTAGCTAGCTCCAATTGGTAATGAAACGCCTTTTTTTGTTTCTACCGTGCTTGTTTTTCCGCGGGTACCACTCAAACCCCGGCCACTGCAAAAATAAAAGGTTACGGAAACAACACAAAAAGAAAAAAGAAGCAGGCGATTTCTTCCTTCAGAGCATACCAATTCTGGCGTCAGAATTTCAAAGGAGGCGCCAACGTTACACCGAAGTCGCCTGGCCTTGAATACAGATTATCGGTACCCGTTGTTAGGCTCGAGCCGTTCCACAGTAAGCCGCATACTCCTACAATGAGCCGTCCAGGCGTCGAAGATTAATCTTTGGCAGCTACAGAAGTACATGGGTAGAAACAGTCTACATTCTAATTGCGGCCAACGGTAGCCAACCACAGCGCCCGCGCGTAGTTTGAAACGCAGTCACTAGATGGGGCAAATTTTTAAAAGGTATATCTTACAAGAATAGAAGATGACATAATTTTAATTGAAAATCAAATAAAATGTTCACCTGACCAGTAAACAACATTATAGTGGCATCAGTCACACACACCTACGTTTCAATATGAGAAGCGCTTCTCCTTATTAATGTGAAGCTAGCAAAAAAAAAACATCTGTGTACTCAGCTCATGAAATAATGCATATAATGGCTTTGGCAGTATTTGTGAAGTAAATAGGTAAGCACCACATTTATGACATATCTGCTGAACTCTCAGAGCTGTCACATCACTTTGATATGCACTTACCCCGAAGATGTGAAAAAGATGTCCTTGTATCCTCTTTGAAGTGGCACGCAAGAATCGGTAGGAGCACCTTTTCCTTGGCCGTGGCATCCCCACGCTCCTCTGCGACCTGTCTAGATGACATCCAGTGCACAACTTCCCTAGTCGGCTTGCTTGTGAGGTACCCCATCAGGACGTTTGCACACGAGCTTACTCCTTCAGTGAAACACTTCTGTAAATATAAAAAGGCTAAGCAACATTAGAAAAAATGCTCACTAAGACATTTCACCTTGATGTCCTTGCCAAGGAGTCTGTCAGCGTGGTGGTGAGTTCACTTTGCCCGGATGCACATTATTTTGAAGAAGAAAATGAATAATTTTTATTTTTACGCCAAGCAATGTGGGCAAAGCCAAAGCGAATCCAGCGTAGCCGCCTGAAATTACATCGTCGAATGGGTCTTTCATATTGCCGGAGACTGTACACGTATACTGTCATACTCATAGCCTCTGTACACAGTTGAAAAGAGCCAGTCAGATACAGCTTGGCTTGGCTAACCCATTCACTTTCAATCGTCTTCTCTTAGACGTTCCCAGGAAAGCCTAATGATTACGAAAAGGACAACAAGAATCAGTCTGAGCATGCAAGTTATAGTTACGCCAGGCACGTAGCCAGGGGGTGCCCAGGGAGTCGGCACCTCCTCCCTGAAATCCTCCAGTTTTGCTGGCACCTCCTCCTCTCCCTCTCCCCAACCCAGTGTGTCTTAAAAAAGGTTCCCCCGTCCCCTCCGTAGAGCCCCTCTCCCCTTAACTGAAATCATGTCTATGTGCGTGGTGTACGCAATACTGAAATCTGCGCAAGATTGTACAAAGCTATGTGGGCAAGCATCTGATCAGAGGCCATTTGAAACGCACGAAGAAGCAGAGCGGTTAAGTGTGTTTTACGATTTCTCCTAAGCTTGGGAAGTTTGAAACTCATAACTAAGGTTCCGTGTTTTTGGTGGTTATTTTTCTTCAAATTGAGGGGGTGGGAGGTTTTTGTGTTTATTATTGTATCCTAAAATCTGTGTTTTCCGGTATCTACTTTTAGTGTCGGCCAGAAATCGGTGGTTATCGGGGCTTATGCCGTAAGAGCAAATGCATATCTACGGCATTTGTCGAAAGCACAACTCTATATGCGCAATTTATTGCTAAGCGGCACATATAGCAACAATTTTCGGAAGGAAGAAGCAGCCCCGTGGACAGTTCAGTGCGGTCAGTGTCCGGGGTCAACACAAATGAAGCTGATGATAAAGGTTCCTTGCCGTGGAAATGGGGTTTTTCTTATTGAAGAAGAGCCTTCAATTCAAAGTTTTTCGGCATTTTCAGTGGAAATGAATGTAAGGTAGAAAGCAGCAGTTTGTGAGTTTAGTAAGGCAGCCTTTTTACAGGCAAGACATATTCGACTATTGTTGTACTACCGACGGCACTGTTAGCTATGACACGGCAGCCGTGGCTGTTCCGTACCCCCAGCGCCACATAGCAGGCGCCCTTTGAAGCACTGCGCCCTCCTTGTGCGGCGGAATATCATACTCTCTCTCTGTCATCTGCTAGGCAGAAAACAGACGCCGCCACAGTGGTTTAACTACTCTGAAAAAAAATAGAAAATAAATAAATGAAATTTTCTGCACATACCAATAACAAATGTAGTGCTAAATGCTTACCTTAGTATTCTGCGTTTGGAAACCAGTTTTGGAAATGAGGGAAGACTGTCAACAGCCGTCTGTCCGATTAATAAAAGTAATCTACCTAGATATGTATGCAACCATCGGCAACAATTATCTTAGCTCGGTGTGTCCCCTTCATTCGAAGTTCGGCCGAGTTGTTTGCATGAGTCAAAGAATCTTCGTACCGAAAGAAGCACGTACAAAAGGCGGTGAAGGAAACAACGGCAAGCGCTGTGGCGGCATCTGCTTTCCGCCTAGCAGACGACAAAGAGAGTATGATATTCTGCCGCACAGGGTAGGCGCGGTGTTTCGGAGGGTGCCTGCTGGGGGGACGAAATGGCCACGGCTGCCTTGTAATAGCTAACACTGTGTCGGCGATAGTATCTAGTTTTTGTGATGGGGGTCAAGGATACCCTTTTGTGACGCTTACAAACAAAAGTTGGAACTAATAAATAAGGAAATGGAAAACATGTCCGAGGATCACAAGAAAATATAAAAACTGGTCAGATTCGAACAATTTGCAGTCCCAAAATTATGAGTTTTTTTTTTTCATAAATCTGAATCTGCCCAATTTTTACTGGCAAGTGTTTTTCGGATTTTATCTGATTTATCCGAGAACACAGAACTCTAGCCATAGCCAAATCTTGTCAAGAGGTATAGCTTTAGACTGTCGGGCACTCTCCCTGATCAGCTCAGAGCAGGATAGCGCAAGGCTCCCGTTCAGCAGAAAACGCCGGAAAAATTTAGAACACACACCCAACACCCCCATAACACTCCCCTAAGCTGAAGTCCAGCTCCCCCTCCCCTCCCCCTCTCCCTCCCAAGAATTTCCTGCGCAAACTACACACAAAGCTATACCCCCTTCCTTCCTCCTCCTCCTCTCCTCCCTCCCTCTCCTCCCCTCCCTCCCCCCCCCCACCCGAGTTAAAATTTTGGATAAACCCCTGCCCTGGTGGGTGTTGAACCGGCCCTGGGCATCGTTATCGCGGTTGTGGGGACGGTAAGGTCGATCTCGACTGTCTCGACCTCAAATCACATCGCTCCTCACTCAGCCCAGCCCCCCCCCCCCCCCCGCCTAAACCGCGGAGGAAACAGGGATTGTCATACTCCGCCCACCATTACTTCGTCTACTGGTTACTTGGCTGAAGTAGGGGACTTCAGACCCATGCAAGCCACCACGACCGCTTGCCGTTACACAAGGTCAGCCGTAGGCATGAATACGCGAGAGGCGCTCTCTTGAGCTCTCTGAGTGACGGGCCGCGCTATCAGTTGGCTCGCGACGAAATACAACACAAGGGCTTAACGAGTACCCGACCTGACATCAGGTTTCGCTAAGAACGTCAAACGCGAGCGGGAACTGAGAAGTGCGACCGTCGTCATCAAATACGAAACATCTCGGCTGCAAGACTCCGTGGTTTTGTTTCACCCGCTATGGGAACACGAGCTTCAGAAAGGTGGACCCGTACCTCACGTACAAAGTCAATATTTACACGCAAAGGAATTCATCATTTCGTCAGCAGATCGACATCTTACCTTCAGGTTCAACACCGAGGACGTCAAAGCGAGACCGCGAGACGACAGAAGACCAACGAGAGCGGGAAAACCCGAAACCAGAGAACGGAATGGATAAATAAATAAGTGATAGTAAGATTCTACTAGACCAGCACCGCATCTCCTTTTGCTTTTAGGCGGTAGCTAGCACCACCTATTGCCTAAAGTTATCAAAAACGGTCTAAAAGTACGTTAAATGACTTTTTTCAGACAGGGGACGCATTGTATGATGTTCCACATCTAATAGAACGCATTTAAGCTTATCGTAGGCTCTCTACTAAATTGTTCAAATAATTGTAATTCCAGACGAACGGACAAGTTGTCCTTAATTACGATTACGGACGACTTCTCATTAGCGATTACGGAGAATATATCCTTTTATTTACGGAATTTTTTACAGTGTGGTTAGTAACAAAGGCGCCCGCCCAGGCCCCGAGAAGACTCGCGCCGTCGCGGCATTTCCAGCTCCGACAGACAAGAGGGCCGTGCGAAGATTCCTTGGACTTTGTGCCTACTATAGACGCTTCGTTCGGGATTTCGCAAGGATTTCCGCACCGCTCACAAACCTCGCGAAGGACGCCGAGAAGTTCCAATGGGCCAAGGGGCAGCAGCAGGCATTTGACAAGCTGAAGCGACGACTCCAGACTCCTGCTGTTCTTGAACATTTCGATCACGATGCGGAAACCGAGATTCACACGGACGCAAGTAACGCAGGACTTGGTGCGGTACTGGTTCACCTACAAGAAGGCACCGAGCGAGTCATCGCCTACGCAAGTCGGACACTGTCCAAGGCGGAGAAATATTACTCCACGACTGAAAAAGAATGTCTTGTGGTCGTCTGGGCAATCACGAAGTTCCGCCCGTAGTTGTACGGGAGCCTGTTCAGCGTAATCACAGACCATCACTCGCTCTGCTGACTTGCGAACCTCAGGACCCTTCAGGACGCCTCGCTCGATGGAGTCTCCGCCTACAAGAGTTCAACATGAGTGTAGTCTACAAGTCGGGCCACAAGCACAGCGACGCCGACTGCCTGTCCAGGGCCCCTGTCGAAACACCTTCCGGCAGCAGCGACGACAATGACGACGAGTGCTTCCTAGGAGCAGTGATAACCGACGATTTGGCATGACGTCAACAAAACGATCCTGAGCTGCGCGCATCAATTGAGCACTTGGAAGGGCGCGGGAGTACCGTACCCCGTGTTTTCTCACGAACGCTGCCGACCTTCGCCATTCGACAAGATGTACTCTACAAAGATAACTTCGGGGACAACAACTCGCCGTGGCTGCTGGTAATTCCGGCCGACCTTCGAGAGGAGATCCTTCAAGCATGTCACGACGACCCGACGCCCGGACACCTTGGTTACAGCCGGACACTGGCCCGTATTCGTGAAAAGTATTACTGGCCTAATTTCCCAAAACAGTACACCTCTACACACCGATCCTGCCACGAGTGCCAGCGACGCAAGAAACCGCCGACGAAGCCGGCAGGTCTCCTGCAGCCAATTCCTCCGCCAACTGCACCGTTCCAGCAGATCGGAATGGATCTACTTGGTCCTTTTCCGCCGTCGACCCTGGGAAACCGGTGGATAATCGTCGCCATAGATTATCTCACGCGGTAGGCAGAAACGAAAGCCCTTCCTTCAGGAACTGCCGTTGATGTCGGCAGTTTTTCATCGAGTCCATCGTCCTCCGGCACGGCGCACCCGAAGTTCTGATTACAGATCGCGGATCATCGTTCATGGCACAGCTGACCCAAGAGATCCTCCGGCTCAGTCACCACCAGCCATCGTCGTACCACTGCGTACCACCCGCAGACCAACGGGCTGACGGAGCTACTCAACAAGACAATCGCCGACATGATCTCTATGTACGTCGACGTAGAGCACAAGACGTGGGACGAGGTGTTGCCCTACGTGACGTTCGCCTAGAATACGGCGGTTCAAGAGACCACTGGATTCACATCTTTTCCAGCTGGTACATGGCCGGAAGTAGGGCTGGGCAATTGACCGATTCAGCTTCTGAATAATCGATTAAGGCTTTAATCGCGATCAATTTTTTAACCGGTTAATCGGTTTTTTAATCGGTACTCAAAAAGCAGTCAACTGGACGCACTGCATGGCTCTATCCTGGACGGCCTGCCCGAACTAGGGGTGACTCATGCCCCGCTTCTTCCCCCCCCCTCCCCCTCAGGAAGGCGTTGCGTGGGGTTTACCCGGTCGTTCTGTTAAGGCCACGGTCCCACTGAATGTGGCAGTTTAGGTACTTTTTGGCAGGTCATTACTCATCTCCTTTTAAATACTGTTTTGTGGGATTGATGTCATTCGAAAGGCAATGCAATCCTCTTTCATTTGATATTATGTATGTATTGGTTTATACTGTTCATGCGCATTTGTAGCGTTGCGAATATGATGGCGCGGACCCTCACTTGCTCCGCTGGTTCATGTTTTATGAACGATTCATTAAAGATAACACGGTTCCAATAGAGCAGTTTTGTTAAGATGATGTCGGAGCAGAATGTAACGGTATACTTTTTTGGTATTTGCAATACTTTGTTTTTTTCAGCTCTCCAAATATTGCCCTAAAATTGACATTTTTCAGCACAAATATGTTTTTAATGACAAGCGCTAGGGCAATGAAATTAGCTACAGATGTAGTGCTTATAATTGGTAATATGCAGAAAAAAATTTAATGCTGTGTAAAATTTTTTTGTTTAGATATTCTATATCAAACGTAGCACTTTTTTGTGCTTCGAGTCATGGTAATTCAAATGCCGCTGAGTAAATAATTAAACTATGGCAAAGTCTTTGATAACATTTAGAACTACAATAGTTGCCCAAGAGGTGGACGGTGGCTTTTTTTATATTCAAAGTCATAACGCTCCGGGAGCTTTTCAAACTTACCTGTTTTTGACGAACATCTTTTTTGGACATCAAACAGATTTATTGGCATCTAATAACATTTATTGTATGGAATAGATATACATTGCGATGTATTAGATTTTCCCAATGATCTTGCTTTGGTTTCTTAATAGTTGTAGAGCTTAGCTAATTTTAAAAACAATTAAAAACTGTTTGGGTGTTTTGTTGCGCTACCTGGCGGATGGCAGACAAAACTGCTGATTTCTAAGTTCAAAAAATTTTCGAGGGCGGCGTTGGCGTCTGTATCATCATCAAACTCCGTGTCGTTTTACCTTCACATTTAGAAAATATATTTGAAGATTTACTATCGATAAATGAACGGTTTAAGTACTGGGTCAGGTTAATAAATCTAAGACAAATAATTACACAAGCGTAGCGTGATATAAAGTGTTTATTATTCGATATAATTGAAATCAATAAACGATAAAGACGAAGAGGGAAAGAATACACCCGAGTTCACTTCATGCCTAGAGTCACTAAATGAGCTGCGCTTAAAGTATCGGAACTCCGTTCCCCAAAATTGTTTTGGGCGCCGCCATTTTGGGTCTTGTGCAGAGCAAACACAACTGCCGATCGTCATGATCCAAAAGTGCGACTTCCTCTGCATTAGATGCGGTGCTAGGAAGCTGATACAATATTGCTATGTTCTGTCGCGGGTTGTTTAAACATTCGTGGAGGACGGAAAAGCGTTTCCTGTGATTTTAGATAAAGCTTCAGATAACTGGCAACCATGATTTTAAGCCACAATATGGCCAAGTGTCGTTACCCTGAAGCGTAGCTAATTTACTGGCACTAGCGGGAACAATGAGGAAGAGGCAGGTGTCAAAAGGTAGTGGCTTGTAGAATCCACGGGGCTCACGTCATGGCCCCTCCAGGTATTACAAGCTTCTTGCACAAGGGCATCAATAGTGTCATTAAATAAGCTACGCTTCAGAGTAGCGACACTTGGCCATATTGTGGCTTAAAATCATGGTTGCCAGTTATTTGAAGCTGTATCTGAAATCACAAGAAACGCTTTTCCGTCCTCCACTTTAAACAGTTTGCGACAAAGCAAAGCAATATTACATGAGTTTCCTAACACCGAATCTAATGCTGAGGAAGTCGCAATTTTGAATCATGACGATCGGCAGTTGCACCTGCTCTGCACAAGCACCAAAATGGTGGCGCCCACAACACTGTCGGAGAAGAGAGTGCCGATACTCTAAGCGCAGCTCATTTATTGGCCCTACTTCCCGCGAACCTCCTTTCCCCTGACTGAAACTGAAACTAAATATGAATAATACACCATTATTATAGCTTATTTAGTTTTAACCACCTACACATAATGAGAGGAGGAAGCGGCCGGGTAGGAGAAACGCGGGTTTTATGTGCGACTGTTCTAATCAACGTTAGTTCTAACCGTCTCAAAAGCGAGAACGCGCGAGCTTGCGCTGGTTAAAAAAAGACGGTCCAAAGAAAAGAGGCGGCACGCTGTGTTCTTTGTGATTGTGCGTCTAATTGCAAATTGTTGTGTGTATGTTTATACAGCCGGAAGTTAGTCTGCCTTAGTGGGCGTCTGGTGTCTCAGGTGTAGATGAGCAATTTAGCCAGTGCGGTACAACCGCAAACCTGGGGTCTTTAACGTGCACCACGCAGTAGTGATACACGACCGCACGCCGGTATGATGCTCTTCCACATCGAAACGGGCAGGGGCGGGGTGGGTTCTGCAGCGCGAGCTTTCGCTCCACGTGCTCCGAGCTGTTGTGCGCTAGACATGCACTCGGCCACCGATCGCACCCCCCCCCCTTATATAAGTATTTGAAGATCGACGATGGACGTCGATCGTCTCGAGGTAATGTAACGTAATAACATTATATAAATAATAAACATATTGAAGGATTGAACGACTCAATTTTTCAATTCTTGGATTGTAATATGGCGGTAGCCTATTGTACTTACTGTTGATGAAGAGCAATATGAGGTGACGAGGTAATGATTAAATGATGAGGCTCTATAAGGACGACGATATTAGTGGGTGTCGAACCACAACGTACAGTGCCAGACTTGTTTCAAGTATCGTGTACCCAAAGACCTTTCTTCACCCGCAACAGAATATGGTAGAACCAATGAGGATGCTGCTTTACAACCGTACGTGGAACAGGAAAACTGCAATGTGCAGAAGTGCGGCTTATTCGTTAATATGAAGGACGGATTTCTAGCAGCATTCCCTGATTGACTACTTGGAACAAATGGCCTCGTTGACGTAAAGTGTCCCCGTTCCAAAAGATTCTTGAAGCCTACTGAAACCGCAAAGGAGTATGAGGCGAAAATTAAGAAAAAGGAGCCTGGTGTGAAAGGTCCAAATCACCACCATAGCCTCTACTACCAAATACAAGGGCAGTTACACAATACACAAAGAGAGTTTTGTGATTTCGTTATATTTACACTCAAGGGCATTGATATCCAACGTATTCAGAGGGATGACACCTTCTTGTCAACCGACATAGAGCCTTTTCTACTCAAGTTTTACATGGAAGGCCCGACTTCCGCTGAAATTCCTCACGTAGACGAGTTGTCCGACTGAATAATTTGCCATTACTCCCGATCTGGGAATCTCTCGATCTTCATTCATGGCCATAGTATCATGAGATCGAGGGGTGTGGCTCTTCGTCCGCCGAACATTGCTTCGGCGGGTGTTTTTACCATGTAAGATGAGACCGTCGCGTGCTGCTGGAACAAGAACCTGGCGATTCTTCACTGAACTGCTTCTTCCGTAAGCTTCAAGAGGGCTTTCTTCGTTTCGCACACCATCTGTTCTGCTTGCCCGTTAGTTGCAGGATAGTATGGTGCACTAATGTGATGCCTGATGCCGTTTTTTTTTTTTTTTTTTGGGGGGGGGGATTTGTTGATTTTATTTGAAGCAAGATTTGCCGCGTTATCAGAGAAAAGTATTTTTGGTAGGGCAAAAGTAGGGAAAAGAGAGCGTAGAACGTCAATGACGCGTTTGTACGTCGTGGCAGGCATCGTGTAAACTTCCAACCACTTAGAGTACGCATCGACTATGACTCCGCAGATGCGGATACGTTTCGCCACCCACAGACTGAATAGTGGATCGTTTTCAGTTACACTTCATGATGGCGCTGGACTCGAGGAAGCCTTCGACTCTTTCCACAAAGTTAGCCCAGGTGCCAGCACTTTTGTCGAAAGCGGTAAGTGTTCGAAACGTCGACAACGTCGGTAGCCACGTGCTGTGCTTGACACTGGACGCTTACCATGCGCTGAGAAGAAACTTGCTTGTTCGTCTGCCACGAGTCGTCCAATATCAGGTCATTACCGCTACTCCAGCTCCCGACAAAACAGGTCGTCATTGTCCGCATGTCCATAGTTAGCAATCACGTGAACTTATAAATTCCCATACGCTCATAACTTGCCGTCGCTAAACGCCGTTCATTCATAGCGTCTTCATTGCAAATAAACGTCTTCCTATTTATTCTGATGGTTTGCATCATACTCCTCCTAAGCTGTACTTACAACATTATATGTGTCGGTACTTCCGAAAATATTGCAACGGCGTTTGTTTTCTGGGAACTATAATGTAACAACCTTTACAAAATCTTCCGGATCCCGTGAAACACAATATTTCGTTATGTCACTTTTCGGTCGTCATTATAATGGTGAGGTAAGTACCGTAAATTGCGAAGCAGTTTACTTGGCGTCGCTTCCACTGGTGTCTTGGAAGATTGAGTCTACTGAGCGTGCATTCCTGCAGAAGAAGTTTTCATTGAAAGAATATTGACACGTCAATTAACAATTGATTCCTTCTTGGTAAGATTTATTGCGAAAGCCCGTGACAACCGCCGAACCGCATCTCCCTATATTAGAGAACAATTTATACAAAGTCTGACATTCTCGCATACATGCGTTTGCTGGGCCACGCTATTGAGCCAGCTGAGCACAGCTGGCAGCGGCGCGAGCAAGGCCACGAGGGGAACGTGATGGTGCTCGAGCCATCCCACCGTGAACCAATGTTTCGGCCACCCCACGGGTGCGTGTCGCCATCTATTGGTTGAACTAACGCCTTGTTCAAGATGGCTGCCGTGGGACCGCAGCTACAGTGAACCAGAATATAGTTCACTGTACCGTAACGCTTGAAGAGCGGTTTTCCGTTCCCAGCCAGGTGCTATGAGCAAGGTTCAATTCTCGCGCTCGCGAAGCGTCACGTGTTCGAGGACATACATTACAGTTCTGCCGAGGCCAAACGAACAAGCCAGGGCCGCAAATGATCCCCGCGCGACCGCGAAACTTCACGTGTTGGGGATCTATTACACATCCTGCCAGGAAAGACAAAAAGCAGAAACACAAGCTGGAGAGCTAGCAATGCTATGGTTACTTGTTCCATTACTCGGCCCGTAAAAATGGACGAGTTCACGAGTATGCAAGGAAATCTCGCTGGAAAGTTTGAGTTCAAGGTAGCTCCAGTGGGGAAGTTTCTACTCGAAGGAAGTCCACTGCATCATCTGCAAAAAGCCTTTTTCGTACAGTGGAAGCATAAGTTCGCTTCAGTATCGCCTTCAAGCGAAGCACCCATGTAGCTCTAGCAAGGACCATCCGCCAAAACGCAGACAACAATCAACGCCTTCTCATCGAGGCCCCTTTCTCTAGAAAAGAAAGCATCGCCCAAGCCCTGACTTCTTGTCTTCCTGTCGGAGAAATGTGGACAAACTTCTTTGTCTTCGGAGCTGGAGCAAAAATATGTGAGTCTTTGAATCGTTGAACTATATGTATCCTCAGTTCTAAATGTCCTTTGCGCCGTGTAACAGAGAGTGAAATAAGTCTTCGAAGGCAAGACGAGTTCTTGCATTCCTTTTAATCTATTATTTATAAAAATCCACGCAACCGATTAATCAATTAATTAATCGATTAAAGGGTGGCGATTAATCAGGTTAAAATTTTTAATTGACGCCCAGACCTAGTCGGAAGGTAACGACCATGCTGGACGCGATACTGCCAATGAGAGCGACGACGCCCAGGTAGTTGCTCAGCGGGCCGAAAAAGTCCGCCGCCTTGTCCGACTCCTGATTCAAGATCTGCAACGCGTCGACGCGGGCCGCTACAGTCATCGTCGGAGGGACGTCCACTTCCAGCCCGGAGAAAGGGTGTGGGTGTGGACGCCCATCTAGCGCCTCGGCCTCAGTAGAAACTGCTGAAACAGTACTTTGGACCATACAAGTGTACTTCGTCGCCTCGGGAAGCTGAACTACGAGGTGATGCCCGACGGAACAAGAACATCATCACACCGCCCACCACGACCTGAAGTAGTCCACGTCGTGCGCTGAGCCATACTACGCTCGATAGGGCTGTTGGCCTTATGTGTGTCAAATGATTCCTTAGTTTGCCGTTCTTTTTTGTGCTTTGTTTTGTTTTGTGTTGCGATCGGGGCGATACACTTTCTAAAGGGGGAGTAATGCCGCGCGCGCAGCTGGCCATGTAGGCAGCGCGGCCGTGGCCTAACGGTTATCGTGCTTGCCTTCCACGCAAAAAGCCAGGTTTGATTCCTGGCCGCGGGTGCACATTTTTATTGAATCTGTAACGTGATGTTCTGGTAAATTCTTGAACCGTGTTGCTTGTTCGAGGTACGAATGTTCTAGTCGCCGAACCTTCTAGGTCGATTGTTCCAGAAGCCGACGCGTGTGCATCAAGGGCTCCGCGTGGCGATCCGCGGTCAGTCTCGCCCCAGCGTTCGACTCTGCTGTTACGCCGACTTCGACGCCCGCGACGCTCTGCTGTTATCTTCTGTTTCCTTTTTAGATGCGGAGCATCTCTTGCTCGGGTCTATGTCCCGCGGCGTCGTAGTCCGCACCCGCACTACGCACGCGCAACTCTCCTCCTTCCCTCTCTCCAACAGCTGCGCGTTACTCTCTCCGCTCGCTCTCTCTACCAGCTGCGTGCACTTCGCGTGGTTCGCTTCGACTCACACTGCGCGCGCATGCCCAACTCTCCTCCTCTAGTCTCCTCTCCTTCAAGTGTGAATATAAGCAGCGGTAGCGCGCGTTCCCCCGGAGGAGTGAAAGGAGGATAGTTTTGGGCGCGCGGGTCGCAGCGCCACGCCAGGGCTTTCCAGTGGGGTGGGCTTTCCCCGCAACTCTGCGGCTGTCGTCTGCTAGCGTTTCTCGGCCGCTCGCGTCCGCCGCAGCCCAAATCCGGCCGGCCAAAAGAAATCAGTCAAGAAGGGAATAAATTAATTAAGCAAAGAGAAGCTATGCTTGCCAATTCTAAGGAGGATAATTTGGAAATGATGTAAATATAAGCAGAAGAAAAGTTATGCTAAATCTAAAAGAAGAGAGCTATCGGGGGCTGGTGCGGGGAGAACCGACGCGACGGAAGAAGGAGAAAAGAAAAATGAAATGCAAAAGGAAGGAAAAGATTAGCAATTAAAAATAAAGGCAAGCGAGAAGCTGTACCACGAGTTCAGCGCTGTTGACTCCACTTCACTCCGTTCTTCCGATGAAGTGTGATGGAAGCAACAGTCCCGTCAGTTAGTCGGTTGGCGCAAGCAAGCGTCAGCACCACCCCACAAACTAACAGCAACGCTACGTCCACTGAAGACAAAGCTGCGCAGCGAAGGGCACGCGACGCTGAGCGCAAACGCTTGAAGCGAGCGGCAGACCCTGAACTACGGCAACGAGAAGCGGCGTCCATTCGCAAGTTAACAACGTAATAACACGCAAGTTAACAACGTTACTAACAACGTTACTAACACCGTTAATAACACCGTTAATAACGATCCGCGATGCTCCGCATCACCCCATAGTTCCCTCGGGAAGGTGGTGTAATTTTTCATTTTTGGGCACAAGTTCGCACCATTAAACGTTTCAGTTTCCCCAGTTATTCTTTGTTTCCTCGCCCGTTCCTTTGTGACAGTATTACCTTCGAAGTATTCTGCTGACCTTGGAGCGCTTAGAAAGAGTCTTCGGGAGCACGTTGCCACAAAGTGGAACAGCACTTTCATAATGATAAACCGTCTGTTCGAATTAAACGAGCCTTTGCAACGCGCCATGGAGGACGACAGCGCCAAAAATCGTCTGTTCCTCGCCTCACAGATGTTGACTGGT